>CM038146.1:329082774-329328089 GCA_021437245.1 Aegilops speltoides | reverse complement strand
CGAATCTCGCAAGTAACATACCGATGACAAAGGAACAACGTATGTTGTTATGCGGTCGACCGATAAAGATCTTCGTAGAATATGTAGGAACCAATATGGGCATCCAGGTCCCGCTGTTGGTTATTGACCGTGAATAGTTCTAGGTCATGTCTACATTGTTCTCGAACCGTAGGGTCCGCACGCTTAAGGTTTCGATGGCGAGTTATTATGAGTTTATGTATTTTGATGTACGAAGAAGTTCGAGTCCCGGATGTGATCACGGACATGACGAGGAGTCTCGAAATGGTCGAGACATAAAGATTGATATATTGGAAGCCTATGTTTGGAGTTGGAATGGTTCGGCGGCGGAATTCTGAGTATCTGGGAGGTTCTGGAACCCCGGGGTAAATGGGCCTCGGTGGGCCTCGAGGAGAAGAGGAAGGGCGGCCGGTGGCCGCGCCCCCCCCCAGTCCGAATAGGACAAGGAGGCGGCGCCCTTTCCTCTTCCCTCCCCCAATCCTATTCCAACTAGGAAGAGGGGAGTCCTACTCCGGTAGGAGTAGGACTCCTCCGGCAGCGCCTCCTCTAGGGCCGGCCGGCCTCCCCTCCCTCCTTTATATACGGGGCAGGGGGCACCCTAGGACACACAAGTTTGATCTTTAGATCGTTCCTTAGCCGTGTGCGGTGCCCCTCCACCATATTCCACCTCGGTCATACCGTCATGAAACTTAAGCGAAGCCTGCGCCGTGACACATCAAGATCGTCCACCACGCCGTCGTCTTGACGGAACTCTCCCTCGACACTCGGCTGGATCGAGTACGAGGGACGTCATCGAGCTGTACGTGTGTCAAGAACTCGGGCGCCGGAGTGACGGCGCCGGATCGGTCGGATCGCGAGGAGAACGTCGACTACTTCCTCTACGTTGTGATCGCTTCGCTTGGTCTCACGAGTGCGTAGACAACACTCTCCCTCTCATTGCTATGCATCACCATGATCTTACGTGTGCGTAGGAAATTTTTGAAATTACTCGTTCCCCGCGGTGGTATCGAGCCTAGGTTTTTATGGTTTGATGTTTTGCACGAGTAGAACACAAGTGAGTTGTGGGCGATACAAGTCATACTACCTACCGCATGTCATACTTTGGTTCAGCGGTATTGTGAGATGAAGCGGCCCGGACCGACATTACGCGTACCCTTACGCGAGACCGGTTTCACCGCTCACGAGCACTTGTTGCTTAAAGGTGACTGGTGGGTGCTGTCTCTCTCACTTTAGTTAAACCGGTGTGGCTACGCCCGGTCCTTGAGAAGGTTAAAGCGAGTCTATTTGACGAAATATCGTTGTGGTTTTGATGCGAGGTAAAACGGTTCTTGCTAAAGCCCGTAGCAGCCACGTAAAATTTGCAACAACAAAGTAGAGGGCGTCTAACTTGTTTTTGCGGGGCATGTTGTGATGTGATATGGTCAAGGCGTGATGCTATATTTTATTGTATGAGATGATCATGTTTTGTAACGAAGTTATCGGCAATGGCAGGAGCCATATGGTTGTCGCTTTATTGTATGAAATGCAATCGCATACTGTAATGCTTTACTTTATCACTAAGCGGTAGCGATAGTCGTAGAAGCATAAGATTGGCGAGGCGACAATGATGCTACGATAGAGATCAAGGTGTCGCGCCGGTGGCGATGGTGATCATGATGGTGCTGCAGAGATGGAGATCACGAAGCACAAGATGATGATGACCATATCATATCACTTATATTGATTTGCATGTGATGTTTATCTTTTATGCATCTTATCTTGCTTTGATTGACGGTAGCATTATAAGATGATCTCTCACTAAATTATCAAGAAGTGTTCTCCTGAGTATGCACCGTTGCCAAAGTTCGTCGTGCCCGGACACCACGTGATGATCGGTGTGATAAGCTCTCGTCCATCTACAACGGGTGCAAGACAGTTTTGCACCGCGCGAATACTCGAGTTAAACTTGCGAGCCTAGCATATGCGAGATATGGCCTCGGAACACGGAGACCGAAAGGTCGGCGTGAATCATATAGTAGATATGATCAACATAAGATGTTCACCATTGAAAACTACTCCATCTCACGTGATGATCGGTTATGGTTTAGTTGATTTGGATCGCGTGATCACTTAGATGACTAGAGGATGTCTCTAAGTGGGAGTTCTTAAGTAATATGATTAATTGAACTTAAATTTATCATGAACTTAGTCTGGTAGTATTTTGCAAATTATGTTGTAAAATCAATAGCTCGCGTTGTTGCTTTCATATGTTTGTTTTGATATGTTCCTAGAGAAAATTGTGTTGAAAAATGTTAGTAGCAATGATGCGGATTCGATCCGTGATCGAGGTTTATCCTCATTGCCGCTGAGAAGAATTATGTCCTTAATGCACCGCTAGGTAGCGGACCTAATGCAGGAGCGGATGCGAGGCGTTGTGAGCGTTTGGCTAGCTCAATATGATGACTACTTGATAGTTTAGTGCACCATGCTTAACAGCTTAGAATCGGGACTTCAAAGGCGTTTTGAGCGTCATGGACCATATGAGATGTTCCAGGAGTTGAAGTTAATATTTTAAGAAAATACCGAGTTGAGAGATATGAAGTCTCCAACAAGTTCTATGGCTAAAAGATGGAGGAGAATCGCTCGACTAGTGAGCATGTGCTCGATTATCTGGGTACTACAATCACTTGAATCAAGTGGGAGTTAATCTTCGAGATAAGATAGTGATTGATGAATTCTCTAGTCACCATCACCAAGTTAGTAGAACTTCGTGATGAACTATAGTATGCAAGGGATGATGAAAATGATTCCGAGTTTTTCATGATGATGAAATCGATGAAGGTAGAAATCAAGAAAGAACATCAAGTGTTGATGGTTAACAAGACCACTAGTTTCAAGAAAAGGGCAAATGGATAGAAGGGAACTTCAAGAAGAGCGGCAAGCAAGTTCTTTGCTCAAGTGAAGAAGCCCAAGTCTGGACCTAAGCACGAGACTAAGTGCTTCTCTTGCAAAGGAACCGGTCCTTTGGAAGCAGAACTACCCCAAGTATTTGGCGGATAAGAAGGATGGCAAAGTGAACAAGGGTATATTTGATATCTGAGTTATTGATGTGTGCCTTACTAGTGTTTATAGTAGCCCCTGAGTATTTGATACTTGTTAGGTTGCTAAGAGTAGTAACTCGAAGCGGAGTTGCGAGAATAAGCGAAACTAGTTAAGGGTGAAGTGACGATGTGTGTTGAAAGTAGTTTCAAGATTGATATGATCATCATCGCACACTCTCTATACTTTCGGGATTAGTGTTGAACCTAAATAAATGTTATTTGGTGTTTGCATTGAGCATGAATATGATTTGATCATGTTTATTGCAATACGGTTATTCATTTAAGTAAGAGAATAAACTATTGTTCTGTTTACATGAATAAAACCTTATATGGTTACACACCCAATGAAAAAGGTTCATTGGATCTCGATAGTAGTGATACACATATTCATAATGTTGAAACCAAAAGATGCAGAGTTGATAATGATAGTGCAACTTATTTGTGGCTTGCCGTTTAGGTCATATCGATTGTAAAGCGCATGAAGAAACTCCATCTTGATGGACTTTTGGAGTCACTTGATTATGAATCACTTGGCACTTGCGAACCGTGCCTTATGGGCAAGATGACCAGAACCCCGTTCTCCGGTACTATGGAGAGAGCAACAGATTTGTTGGAAATCATACATACTGATGTATGTGGTCCGATGAATATTAAGGCTCCCGAAAAGTATCATTATTTTCTGACCTTCACAGATGATTTGAGCAGATATGGGTATATCTACTTGATGAAACATACGTCTGAAATAGTTGAAAGGATTCAAAGAATTTCAGAGTGAAGTGGAAAAATCATCGTGACAAAAAAATAAGGTTTCTACGATTTGATCGCGGGGACAAATATTTGAGTTACGAGTTTGGTCTTCAATTGAAACAATGTGGAATAGTTTCACAAATTCATGCCACCTGGAACACCACATTATAATGGTGTGTCCGAACATCATAACCGTACTTTATTGGATATAGTACAATCTATGATGTTTCTTACCGATTTACCAATATCGTTTTTGGGATCATGCATTAGAGACAGCTACATTCACGTTAAATAGGGCACTATCTAAATCCGTTGAGACGACACTATATGAACTGTGGTTTAGCAAGAAACCAAAGTTGTCATTTCTTAAAGTTTGGGGCTGCAATGCTTATGTGAAAAGGGTTTTCATCCGATAAGCTCGAACCCAAATCGGAGAATGCGTCTTCATAGAATACCCAAAGGAAATTTTGGGTACACCTTCTATCACAGATCCGAAGGCAAGATATTCGTTGCTTAAGATGGATCCTTTCTAGAAGGAGTTTCTCTCGAAAGAAGTGAGTGGGAGGAAAGTAGAACTTGATGAGGTAATGGCTGTACTGCTCCCTTATTGGAAAGTAGTTCATCACGAAATCTGTTCTTGTGACTACTACACCAATTAGTGAGGAAGCTAATGATGATGATCATGTAACTTGGATCAAGTTACTACCGAACCTCGAGGTAAACCAGAGTGAGATCCGCACGAGTAGTACGGTAATCCTGTTCGGAAGTCATGTTACTAGACCATGATGAACTTGCGAACTATGAAGAAGCGATGGTGAGCCCAGATTCAGCGAAATGGTTTGAGGCCATGAAATCGAGATGGGATCCATATATGAGAACAAAGTATGGACTTTGGTGGAGTTGCCCGATGATCGGCAAGCCATAGAAAATAAATGGATCTTCAAGAGGAAGGCGGATGACGATAGTAGTGTTACTATCTACAAAGCTCGACTTATGTAAAAGGTTTTGACAAGTTCAAGGTGTTGACTACAATGAGATTTTCTCAAGCGTAGCGATGCTTAAGTCTGTCCGAATCATGTTAGCAATTGCCACAATTTATGCAATTTGGCAAATGGATGTAAAACTGCATTCTGAATGGGTTTCGGGAGGAAGAATTGTATATGATGCAACCAAAAGGTTTTATCGATCCAAAGGAGCTAACAAAGTGTGCAAGCTCCAGTGATCCATCTATGGACTGGTGCAAGCATCTCGGAGTTGGAATATACGCTTTGATGAGTTGATCAAAGCATATAGTTTTATCTGAGACTTACGGTGAAGCCTGTATTTACTAAAAAGTGAGTGGGAGCACTACAACATTTCGATAAGTATATGTGAATGACATATTGTAGATCGGAAATAATGTAGAATTATTACGCAAAGCATAAAGAAGTGTTTGAAAGGAGTTTTTCAAAGAAAGACCTCGGTAAAGCTACTTACATATTGAGCATCAAGATCTATAGAGATAGATCAAGGCGCTTGATAAGTTTTTCAATGAGTACATACCTTGACAAGATTTTGAAGTAGTTCAAAATGGAGCAGTCAAAGAAAGAGTTCTTGCTGTGTTACAAGGTGTGAAATTGAGTAAGACTCAAAACCCGACCACGGCAGAAGATAGAAAGAGAATGAAAGTCATTCCCTATGCCTTGGCCATAGGTTCTATAAAGTATGCCATCTTGTGTACCAGATCTATTGTATACCCTACTTGAGTTTGGCAAGGAGTACAATAGTGATCTAGGAGTAGATCATGGACATTGGTCAAGAATATCCTTAGTAAGGACTAAGGAGATGTTTCTCGATCATGGAGGTGATAAAAGAGTTTGTTGTAAAAGTTACATCGATTGCAAACTTTTACACCGATCCGAATGACTCTAAGTCTCAACACGGATACATATTGAAAGTGGGAGCAATTAGCTAGAGTAGCTCCGTGCGAGCATTGTGGACATAAAATATTTGCAAAATACATACGGCTCTGAATATGATGCGGACCGTTGACTAAACTTCTCTCACGAGCAAAACATGATCACACCTTAGTACTCTTTGGGTGTTAATCACATAGCGATGTGAACTAGATTATTGACTCTAGTAAACCCTTTGGGTGTTGGTCACATGATGATGTGAACTATGGGTGTTAATCATATCTGAGATATGAATATTGGTGTTAAATCACATGACGATGTGAACTAGATTATTGACTCTAGTGCAAGTGGGAGACTGAAGGAAATATGCCCTAGAGGCAATAATAAAGTTATTATTTATTTCCTTATTTCATGATAAATGTCTATTATTCATGCTAGAATTGTATTAACCGGAAACATAATACATGTGTGAATGCATAGACAAAACAACATGTCACTAGTATGCCTCTACTAGACTAGCTTGTTAATCAAAGATGGTTGTGTTTCGACCATGAACAAAGGAGTTGTTATTTGATTAACAAGGTCACATCATTAGTAGAATGATCGATTGACATGACCCATTCCCTTAGCTTAGCACACGATCGTTTAGTATGTTGCTCTGCTTTTATCCATGACATATACATGTTCCTGTAACTATGAGATTATGCAACTCCGTTTACGGAGGAACACTTTGGGTGCTACCAAAGCGTCACAACGTAATCGGGTGATTATAAAGGAGTACTACAGGTGTCTCCAAAGGCGGATGTTGGGTTGGCGTATTTGAGATTAGGTTTTGTCACTCCGATTGTCGGAGAGGTATCTCTGGGCCCTCTCGGTAATACACATCACTGAAGCCTTGCAAGCACTACAACTAATGAGTTAGTTGTGAGATGATGTATTACGGAACGAGTAAAGAGACTTGCGTAACGAGATTGAACTAGGTATTGGATACCGACGATCGAATCTCGGGCAAGTAACATACCGATGACAAAGGAACAACGTATGTTGTTATGCGGTCGACCGATAAAGATCTTCGTAGAATATGTAGGAACCAATATGGGCATCAGGTCCGCTGTTGGTTATTGACCGTGAATAGTTCTAGGTCATGTCTACATTGTTCTCGAACCGTAGGGTCCATGCGCTTAAGGTTTCGATGGCGGTTATTATGAGTTTATGTATTTTGATGTACCGAAGAAGTTCGAGTCCGGATGTGATCACGGACATGACGAGGAGTCTCGAAATGGTCGAGACATAAAGATTGATATATTGGAAGCCTATGTTTGGAGTTCGGAATGGTTCCAGTAAAGCGGAATTCTGAGAGTCCGGAGGTTACGGAACCCCGGGGTAAATGGGCCTCGGTGGGCCTCGAGGAGAAGAGGAAGGGCCGGCCGGGGGTGGCCGCGCCCCCCCCAGTCCGAATAGGACAAGGAGGCGGGCCCCCTCCTCTTCCCCTCCCCCAATCCTATTCCAACTAGGAAGAGGGGAGTCCTACTCCGTAGGAGTAGGACTCCTCGCAGCGCCTCCTCTAGGCCGGCCGGCCTCCCCTCCCTCCTTTATATACGGGGCAGGGGGCACCCTAGGACACACAAGTTTGATCTTTAGATCGTTCCTTAGCCGTGTCGGTGCCCCCTCCACCATATTCCACCTCGGTCATACCGTCATGAAGCTTAGGCGAAGCCCTGCGCGATGACACATCAAGATCGTCACCACGCCGTCGTCTTGTGGAACTCTCCTCGACACTCGGCTGGATCGAGTCGAGGGGCGTCATCGAGCTGTCGTGTGTCAAGAACTCGGGGCGCGGAGTGTGTGGCGCGGGATCGGTCGGATCGCGAGGAGAACGTCGACTACTTCCTCTACGTTGTGATCGCTTCGCCGGGTCTCACGAGTGCGTAGACAACACTCTCCCCTCTCGTTGCTATGCATCACCATGATCTTACGTGTGCGTAGGAAATTTTTTGAAATTACTACGTTCCCCGCAAGCACCGCTATAGATGCACACTAGCGGGGATTCCAGACTCCACGGGAATGTTTTAATCCTATCTATCTCGAGACCTTTAAATAACTACTCTAGTTGTTTGCTTTTACTTATTTACCTTTGCACCTTCAACATTATCTTTCCATCACATTACTACTACTTTGGTGAACTAGCAACTCACAGGCACTCTATTCACATCATTTGAGTGACAAAAAGATTGATTCATGTGTTCCCTGTGGGATTGATACTCTTACTTCAAAGAAGCTACAACTAAACCATGTGCACTTGCAGGACATGAAGCTTTTTCTGGCGCCGTTGTTGGGGAGCTAAGCGCTTTCGATCCTTGTCTTACTTTTGGTTTAAATTTTGTGAACTAAGTTGTTCATAGATCCAGAGCTGCCATTGCTGAGTTTGGACATCACTACCAACTATTAGCCATGCGCCTTATGGGACCACCCATGCGAGAAATGTTCACATTGTTGGGTCTTAACCCTGTCGGTGTTGCTTACGAGGTGAACCCAAGCGTCCTCTAATTACTGCGCAGTAAGCAATTTAAAGGTGAGGAAGGTGAAGATCCTTATCAACATTTACAATTTTTAGAAGATGATTGTGGGACATTTAAATTAAACGCTTTTAACCCTGATGATATGAAATTGGAATTGTTTTCTCAAACTGTCGCTAATAAGGCAGAGGAATGGTTAGTGTCTCACCCTGCAGTTACCTTTTATACTTGGAACAAATTAGCAGAAACCTTCTTGTCAGACTTCTACCCAGAAACGAAATCCTGTGAAGCAAGGAGGAGAATTCTGAACTTCCGACAAAGGCCCGAAGAAAGTCTGGTAAAAGCATATCAAAGGTATAAAATTTTACTAAATGATTGCCCTCATCATAAACTCCCAGAATGGCTAGTTTTAAACCTTTTTTATGGAGGATTGCAATATGGTTCAAAAGAAGAACTAGAGTTAGCTTCCACAGGTTCCTTTATTACAAGTAAAATCCCTGAAGCACAGGAGTTATTAGAAGGTAAACTTGCTAATGACAAAGCTTGGGGGAGTGATGAAGAGGAAGAAGAGGGTAAAGTAGAATTAAATTTTGATTGTATTGAAGCTTGTTTAAAGTCAGGGAGAGTTGATCATATTAGTAAAGAGTTGTATCTTGACCCAGGTGTTATTTTGAGGTTTATTCAAAGTTATGAAGAACATATGGAATTCCCAAGAAAGAAATGGGCAAACTACATTGATGAGGACCCCAAGGAAGAGGTCATGATTGAGACCTTGGAGGTGGAAACATCAGTTGTCCCCAAAGAAGATGACTCTGAACCTAAACCAATATTGCCTTACCTAGTAAGGAAGGCGTAGTTTGAATATTTGAACAAAGCCCACCTTGAAGAGGGGGATATGAATATATGCAATATTCAGGTAAAACCCCAGAAAAGGAAGATGCAAGAAAGGCCAATTGAAACAATGGAGGAAGACATAACTTATTTTGTGAAAGGTTGTATTAAAGCAGCCAACACCGGTAAACCTGTAGTGCCTTGTTCCTTTGGCAGCACATCTTATTTTGGTATTATCAATGTGATACCTTGCACTCTCTACAGTAAGCTTCATGATGAAATATATGCTTGTGATTCCCAAAAAAGTAGCCGACGACACCTTAAGGAGATCATACGGGGTGGCACCTGATGTTTATGTCATATTAGGAACTTTCACTTATCATTTAATAACAAATTTATATCATTTTTTGGGACTAACCTACTGACATAGTGCCCAATGCCAGTTGCTATTTTTTGCTTTTTTTTACTTCGTAGAAAATCAATAACAAATGGAGTCCAAACGCAGCGAAACTTTTCCGTGATTTTTTCTGGACGAGAAGACACACGATGGGCCAAGAAAGTACCTGAGGGGGGCTCCAAGAGGAGCACAACCCACCAGGACGCGCCTGGGGGGCCAAGCGCGCCCAAGTGGATTGTGCCCGTCTTAGTGGCCTCCCGCACCACCTCTTTGCTCTATAAATACCCCAATATTCCAGAAACCCTAGGGGAGCCGACAAAAATCAATTCCAGCCACCACAAGTTCCAGAACCACGAGATTCAATCTAGACACCAACACGGAGGGGTTCCTCATCCTCATTGGCGCCTCTCCGATGATGCGTGAGTAGTTCATTGTAGACCTACGGGTCCGTAGTTAGTAGCTAGATGACTTCCTCTCTCTCTTTTGATTCTCAATACAATGGCCTGTTGGAGATCTATTTGATGTAACTCTTTTTGCGGTGTGTTTGTTGGGACCCAATGAACTTTGAGTTTATGATCAGATCTATGTTTTTATCCATGAAAGTTATTTGAGTCTTTTGATCTCTTATATGCATGATTACTTATAGCCTCATATTTATTCTTCGAATCTTTGGTTTAGTTAAGCCAACTAGATCGATTTTTCTTGCCATGGAAAGAGGTGCTTTGTGATGGGTTCGATCTTACGGTGCTTGATCCCAGTGACAAAAGGGGAACCGACATGTATGTATCATTGCTATTAAGGATAATAAGATGGGGTCTATTTCAACATAAATAGATCTTGTCTACATCATGTCATCGTTCTTATTGCATTACTCCGTTTCTCCATGAACTTAATACACTAGATGCATGCTGGATAGTGATAACCCACAAGTGTAGGGGATCACAACAGCTTTCGAGGGTAGAGTATTCAACCAAAATTTATTGATTCGACACAAGGGAAGCCAATGAATATTCTCAAGTATTAGCAGTTGAGTTGTCAATTCAACCACACCTGGATAACTTAGTATCTGCAGCAAAGTATTTAGTAGCAAAGTAGTATGATAGTAATGGTAACGGTGGCAAAAGTAAAGATAGCAGTTTTGTAGTAATTGTAACAGTAGCAACGGAAAAGTAAATAAGCGAAGCACAATATGTGAAAAGCTCGTAGGCATTGGATCAGTGATTGATAATTATGTCGGATGCGATTCCTCATGTAATAGCTATAACATAGGGTGACACAGAACTAGCTCCAGTAATGTAGGCATATATTCCGAATATAGTCATACGTGCTTATGGAAAAGAACTTGCATGACATCTTTTGTCCTACCCTTCCGTGGCAGCGGGGTCCTAGTGGAAACTAAGGGATATTAAGGCCTCCTTTTAATAGAGTACCGGAGCAAAGCATTAACACATAGTGAATACATGAACTCCTCAAACTACGGTCATCACCGAGAAGTATCCCGATTATTGTCACTTCGGGGTTGTCGGATCATAACACATAATAGGTGACTATAGACTTGCAAGATATGATCAAGAACTCACATATATTCATGAAAACATAAGAGGTTCAGATCTAAAATCATGGCACTCGAGCCCTAGTGACAAGCATTAAGCATTAAAGTCATAGCAACATCAATGTCAGAACATAGTGGATACTAGGGATCAAACCCTAACAAAACTAACTTGATTACATGGTAAATCTCATCCAACCCATCACCGTCCAGCAAGCCTACGATGGAATTACTCACGCATGGCGGTGAACATCATGAAATTGGTGATGGAGGATGGTTGATGATGACGACGGCGACGAATCCTCCTCTCCCGAGCCCCGAATGAACTCCAGATCAGCCCTCCCGAGAGAGATTAGGGCTTGGCGGCGGCTCCGTATCATAAAACGCGATGAAACTTTCTCTCTGATTTTTCTCCGTGAAACGGAATATATGGAGTTGGAGTTGAGGTCGGTGGAGCATCAGGGGGCCCACGAGACAGGGGGGCACGCCCAGGGGGAGAGGGCGCGCCCCCACCCTCGTGGACAGGGTGTGGGCCCCCTGGCCTTGATTCTTTCGCCAGTATTTTTTATATTTTTCAAAATTTATCTTCGTAGATTTTCATGTCATTCTGAGAACTTCTGTTTTCTGCACAATAAACAACACCATGGCAGTTCTGCTGAAAACATCGTCAGTCCGGGTTAGTTTCATTCAAATCATGCAAATTAGAGTCCAAAACTAGGGCAAAAGTGTTTGGAAAAGTAGATATGTTGGAGACGTATCAACTCCCCCAAGCTTAAACCTTTGCTTGTCCTCAAGCAATTCAGTTGATAAACTGAAAGTGATAAAGAAAAACTTTTAGAAACTCTGTTTGCTCTTGTTGTTGTAAATATGTAAAGCCAGCATTCAAGTTTTCAGCAAAGATTATGAACTAACCATATTCACAATAACACTTAGGTCTCATGTTTACTCATATTAATGGCATAATCAACTACCGAGCAATAATAATAAAACTCGGATGACAACACTTTCTCAAAACAATCATAATATGATATAACACGATGGTATCTCGCTAGCCCTTTCTGAGACCGCAAAACATAAATGCAGAGCACCTTTAAAGATCAAGGACCGACTAAACATTGTAATTTATGGTAAAAGAGATCCAGTCAAGTCATACCCAATATAAACTAATAGTAATGCATGCAAATGACAGTGTGCTCTCCAGCGGGTGCTTTTTAATAAGAAGGGTGATGACTCAACATAAAAGTAAATAGATAGGCCCTTCGCAGAGGGAAGCAGGGACTTGTAGAGGTGCCAGAGCTCGATTTTAAAATAGAGATGAATAACATTTTGATCGGCATACTTTCACTGTCAACACAACAACTATGAGATGGCGATATCTTCCATGCTACATACATTATAGGCGGTTCCCAAACAGAATGGTAAAAGTTTATACTCCCCCACCACCAACAAGCATCAATCCATGGCTTGCTCGAAACAACAAGTGCCTCCAACTAACAACAACCCTGGGGAAGTTTTGTTTAATTATTTTGATTTGCTTTGATCTTTTTGATCATGGGACTGGGCATCCGAGTTACCAGCCATTTTCTCGTGAATGAGGAGCGGAGTCCACTCCTCTTGAGAATAACCCACCTAGCATGGAAGATACAGACAACCCTAGTTGAAACATGAGCTGCTCGAGCATACAAAACATAATTTCATTTAAAGGTTTGGAGTTTGGCACATACAAATTTACTTGGAACGGCAGGTAGATACCGCATATAGGAAGGTATGGTGGACTCATATGGAATAACTTTGGGGTTTATGGAGTTTGGATGCACAAGCAGTATTCTGCTTAATGCAGTGAAGGCTAGCAAAAGGCGGGAAGCGACCAAGCGAGAGGCGACAACAGTCATGAACATGCATTAAAATTAATTTACACCAAGTACAAGCATGAGTAGGATATAATCCACCATGAACATAAATATCGTGAAGGCTATGTTGATTTTGTTTCAACTACATGCGTGAACATGTGCCAAGTCGAGTCACTCAATTCATTCAAAGGAGGATATCATCCCATCATACCACATCATAATCATTTTAATAGCATGTTGGCACACAAGGTAAACCATTATAACTCATAGCTAATTAAGCATGGCACAAGCAACTATAATCTCTAAATGTCATTGCAAATATGTTTACTTCATAATAGGCTGAATCAGGAACGATGAACTCATCATATTTACAAAAACAAAAGAGGTCGAGTTCATACCAGCTTCTCTTATCTCAATCAGTCCATCATATATCGTCATTATTGCCTTTCACTTGCACGACCGAACGGTGTGTATAATAATAATAGTGCGCGTGCATTGGACTAAGCTGGAATCTGCAAGCATTCAATTCAAGAGAGAAGACAAAGTAAGAGGATCTAAATTAAATCAACAATCATGCATATGAGAGCCACTAAACATTTTCAATATGGTCTTCTACTCTCGACCCCCAAAGAAAAGAAAAGAAATAAAACTATTTACACGAGAAAGCTCCCAACAAGTAAAAAAAGAACGAGAAATCTTTTTGGATTTTCATTTAATTACTACTACAAGCATGGAAAGTAAACTAACTATTTTTTTTGGTTTTCTTAAGGTTTATCAAACACACAAGAAGAAAGCTAGAAAAAGAAATTAAACTAGCATGGATAATACAATGAAAGAGTATGAGCACCGACGACTAGAATAGTGTGTGAACATGAATGTAAAGTCGGTGAGAAATACGTACTCCCCCAAGCTTAGGCTTTTGGCCTAAGTTGGTCTAATGCCAAGGATAGCCTGGCTAATATCCGAAGTTATAACTGGGGTCGTACTGAGATGCAACAGCAAATGCATCCTGAGCTGCGGCATGTTGGCGAGCTGCCTCCGCTCTCCCCTCGTGTTCAGCTGCCTCCTCCCCGGTAACAACATATCTTCGTTTTGCCCGGTAATCAAAAAGGGAAGGAGCAGGGAGAGTAACATGGACAGAGCTACGTCTGTCAAAGATTAGTCGATACTGGAGGAATTGTTCATTCCTCAAAAGAAAACAATGTTTGACCATCGCATCATAATCTAAATAAGCAGGAAGCAACTCCATATCCTCCTCTCGTGGGGCTATACCAAGATAATTAGCAACACGGGTCGCATAAATCCCTCCAAATAAATCTCCAGATATACCATTATTATGCAACCTACGTGCAACTATTGCCCCCAAGTTGTAATCTTTATTATCTAACACAGCACTCTTGAGGACACAAAGATCAGGGACACACATGTGACATGCTTCATCTTTACCGTTAATGCATCTGCCAATGAAGAGAGCAAACTAATGTATAGCGGGAAAATGAATGCTCCCTATGGTAGCTTGTGTTATATCCCTAGATTATCCCATAGTAATACTAGCAAGAAAGTCTTTACATTCAGATCTGTGGGGTTCATGAACATTGCCCCACTGCGGGAGTTTGTAAGCAGTTGCAAAATCTTCTAAGTCCATGGTATAAGATTGATCATAAATATCAAACAGGACACTCTGAGAATTATGCAAAGATGTATATTTAAACCTTCTTACGAATGAATCAGTCAATTGGTAGTACTGAGGACACTTATCTTGTAAGAAGTCCTCAAGATCGGCATTACGCACATATGCGTCAAATTCATCCTTAATGCCTGCATTGACCATAAACTCTTCTGATGGCCACTCACAAGCTCGAACTTCGGCATCGCTTGGTGGTTCATCGTCTTGCTCACGCATAGCATGCCTAGGTCCTCTCTTTGTTGAGGAACCACCTTGGTACATTCTCCTAGACATATTTCTTTCTCTGAGAAATTTCTGAAATTTTTAGTAACTTCAAAATAGAAGTGAATAAAACTAAACAAGATTGGTAGCAACCACTCCTACAAGTGCCTAGAGCCTATATCATGCATTAGAATTACTTGGGACCTCATAAATTTGACATGCAAGCTCAAGAACAGGGTCACCTATGCAACAAAAATTTGCAAATAATAAAGCACTAGAACAAAAAATAATTGGACCAATGGAGGAGTCACATACAAAGCAACAATCTCCCAAAGCAGTTTTGTGAATGAAGCTTTGAGCAAGGAGATCGAAAATCGCAGCAAAATGAGCTAGAACTCGTGCTTGAGCTGGATGAGGATTTTTTTGGGAGGAAGATGGAGTGTGTGGGTGCAGGAATAAGTGGAGGGGGGCCACCGTGGGCCCACGAGACAGGGGGGGCGCCCAGGTGGTGTGGGCACGCCCTCCACCCTTGTGGCCAGGTGCTTGCCCCCCTGCAGTGTTTTCAGTGCCTAAAATCCTCAAATATTCCATAAAAAATCATACTAAATTTGCAGGGCATTTGGAGCACTTATATTTTTGGGATATTTTTTATTGAACGAATAATTCAGAAAACAGACAGATAATACTATTTTTGCTTTATTTATTCTAAATAACAGAAAGTAAAAAGAGGGTACAGAAGGTTGTGCCTTCTAGTTTCATCCATCTCATGATCATCAAAATGAATCCACTAACAAGGTTGATCAAGTCTTGTTAACAAACTCATTCCGACTAACACGGTACCGGAGAAATTTCGAATAACACTAGGTTACCTCGACGGGGATATGAACATCCCCAACAATAAGAATATCATACTTTTTCTTGACAGTAGGAAGAGGAAATTCAAACCTCCAATAATGATAGTTGGAACTTTTCCAATAGAATTGATGCTATGAACTTGAGGTTGTTTCCTCGGAAAGTGTACCGTATGATCATTACCATTAACATGAAAAGTGACATTGCGTTTGTTGCAATCAATAACAGCCCCTGCAGTATTCAAAAAGGGTCTACCAAAGATAATCAACATACTATCGTTCTCGGGAATATCAAGAATAACAAAGTCCGTTAAGATAGTGACATTTGCAACCACAACAGGCACATCCTCACAAATACCGACAGGTATGGCAGTTGATTTATCAGCCATTTGCAAAGATATTTCAGTAGGTGTCAACTTATTCAATTCAAGTCTACGATATAAAGAGAGAGGCATAACACTAACACCGGCTCCAAGATCACATAAAGCAGTTTTAACATAGTTTCTTTTAATGGAGCATGGTATAGTTGGTACCCCGGGGTCTCCAAGTTTCTTTGGTATTCCACCCTTAAACGTATAATTGGCAAGCATGGTGGAAATTTCAGCTTTCGGTATCTTTCTTTTATTTGTAATGATATCCTTCATATACTTAGCATAAGGATTTAATTTAAGCATATCAGTTAAGCGCATACGTAAGAAGATAGGTCTAATCATTTTAGCAAAGCGCTCAAAATCCTCATCATCCTTTGTCTTGGATGGTTTAGGAGGAAAGGGCATGGGTTTCTGAACCCATGGTTCTCTTTCTTTACCGTGCTTCCTAGCAACAACATCTCTTTTATCATAATGTTGATTCTTTGATTGTGGATTATCAAGATCAACATCAGGTTCAACCTCTACCTCATTGTTTTTGCTAGGTTGAGCATCAACATGAACATTTCCATTAACATTATCACTAGGTTCATGTTCATCACCTGATTGTGTTTCAACATCAAAAATAGAAATATCATTGGGATTCTCAGGTGTGTCTACAACAGGTTCACTAGAAGCATGCAAAGTCCTATCATTTTTCTTTTTCTTTTTAGAAGAAATAGGCGCCTCTAGATTATTTCTCTGAGAATCTTGCTCGATTCTCTTAGGGTGGCCTTCAGGATATAAAGGTTCCTGAGTCATTCTACCAGTTCTAGTAGCCACTCTAACAGCAAAATCATGTTTATTATTTAATTCATCGAGCAAATCACTTTGAGCTTTAAGTACATGCTCATCTTGAGTGGTAACCATAGAAGCATATTTGCTAATGAGTTTAAGTCCACCTTTAACTCTAGCCATATAATCACTCAAGGGTCCTATCTCGAAAGCATTATTCTTCAATTCTCTACCAACATAAGCATTAAAACTTTCTTGTCTAGCCATAAAGTCATCAAATTCATCTAAACATGGGCTATGAAATTTAGTAGAAGGAATTTCAACTTTATCATATCTATAGAGAGAATTTACCTTTACTACCTGTGTCGGGTTATCAAGACAATGCGTTTCTTCAATAGGCGGTATATTAAGACCATGTATTTCTTCAATAGGTGGTAAATTCTTAACATCTTCAGCTTTAATACCTTTTTCTTTCATTGATTTCTTTGCCTCTTGCATATCTTCAGGACTGAGAAATAGAACTCCCCTCTTCTTCGGAGTTGGTTTAGGAATAGGCTCATCAGTTAGCTCAATTGGCTCAGGAAGAGTCCAATTATTTTCATTAGTCAACATATTATTCAATAGTAATTCAGCTTGGTCGGCTGTTCTTTCCCTGAAAACACAACCAACACAACTATCCAAGTAGTCCTTGGAAGCATCGGTTAGTCCATTATAAAAGATATCAAGTATTTCATTTTTCTTAAGAGGATGATCAGGCAAAGCATTAAGTAATCAGAGAAGCCTCCCCCAAGCTTGTGGGAGACTCTCTTCTTCGATTTGCACAAAATTATATATTTCCCGCAAGGCAGCTTTTTTCTTATGAGCAGAGAAGTAATAAATCATATCCTGGGGACTACGCACACAACCAGGATCAAGAGAATTAAACCAAGTTTTAGCATCACCCTTTAATGAGAACAGAAATATCTTAATGATATAATAATAGCGAGACTTCTCATCATTAGTAAACAGGGTGGTTATATCATTTAACTTGGTAAGATGTGCCACAACAGTTTCAGATTCATAGCCATAAAAAGGATCAGATTCAACCAAAGTAATTATTTCAGGATCAATAGAGAATTCATAATCCTTATCAGTAACACAGATAGGTGAAGTAGCAAAAGCGGGGCCAGGTTTCATTCTAGCATTAAGGGATTGCTGCTTCCATTTAGCTAATAGCTTCTTAAGATCATATCTATCTTTGCAAGCAAAAATAGCTCTAGCAGCTTCTTCATCCATAACATAACCATCAGGAACAATAGGCAATTCATAATCAGGGGGAGAACTTTCATCATCACTATCATCAATAATATCATCATTAATAATTTCATTCTCTCTAACCCTAGCAAGTTGTTCATCAAGAAATTCACCTAATGGCAAAGTAGTATCACACACAGAAGTAGTTTCATCATAAGTATCATGCATAGCAGAAGTGGCATCACCAATAACATGCGACGTATCAGAATTCAAAGCAGTAGCAGGTTTAGGTGTCGCAAGCTTACTCAAAACAGAAGGAGAATCTAGTGCAGAGCTAGATTTCAGTTCCTTACCTCCCCTCGTAGTTGAGGGAAAAATCTTAGTTCTTTCGTCTTTCAAGTTCCTCATAGTGACCAGAAGATGTAAATCCCAAGTGACTCAAAGAATAGAGCTATGCTCCCCGGCAACGGCGCCAGAAAATAGTCTTGATAACCCACAAGTGTAGGGGATCGCAACAGCTTTCGAGGGTAGAGTATTCAACCCAAATTTATTGATTCGACACAAGGGGAGCCAAAGAATATTCTCAAGTATTAGCAGTTGAGTTGTCAATTCAAATACACTTGGATAACTTAGTATCTGCAGCAAAGTATTTAGTAGCAAAGTAGTATGATAGTAATGGTAACGGTGGCAAAAGTAAAGATAGTAGTTTTGTAGTAATTGTAACAGTAGCAACGAAAAAGTAAATAAGCGAAGCACAATATGTGAAAAGCTTGTAGGCATTGGATCAATGATGGATAATTATGTTGGATGCGATTCCTCATGTAATAGCTATAACATAGGGTGACACAGAACTAGCTCCAGTTCATCAATGTAATGTAGGCATGCATTCCGAATATAGTCATACGTGCTTATGGAAAAGAACTTCATGACATCTTTTGTCCTACCCTCCCGTGGCAGCGGGGTCCTAGTGGAAACTAAGGGATATTAATGCCTCCTTTTAATAGAGTACCGGACCAAAGCATTAACACACAGTGAATACATGAACTCCTCAAACTACGATCATCACCGAGAAGTATCCCGATTATTGTCACTTCGGGGTTGTCGGATCATAACACATAATAGGTGACTATAGACTTGCAAGATAGGATCAAGAACTCACATATATTCATGAAAACATAATAGGTTCAGATCTGAAATCATGGCACTCGGGCCCTAGTGACAAGCATTAAGCATAGCAAAGTCATAGCAACATCAATCTCAGAACATAGTGGATACTAGGGATCAAACCCTAACAAAACTAACTTGATTACATGGTAAATCTCATCCAACCCATCACCGTCCAGCAAGCCTACGATGGAATTACTCACGCACGGCGTTGAGCCATGAAATTGGTGATGGAGGATGGTTGATGATGACGACGGCGATGAATCCCCCTCTTCGGAGCCCCGAACGGACTCCAGATCAGCCCTCCCGAGAGAGATTAGGGCTTGGCGGCGGCTCCGTATCGTAAAACGCGATGAAACTTTCTCTCTGATTTTTTTCTCCACGAAACGGAATATATGGAGTTGGAATTGAGGTCGGTGGAGCATCAGGGGGCCCACGAGACAGGGGGGCGCACCCAGGGGGAGAGGGCGCGTCCCCCACCCTCGTGGACAGGGTGTGGGCCCCCTGGCCTTGATTCTTTCGCCAGTATTTTTTATATTTTTCAAAAGTTATCTCCGTGGATTTTCAGGTCATTCCGAGAACTTTTGTTTTCTGCACAATAAACAACACCATGGCAGTTCTGCTGAAAACAGCATCAGTCCGGGTTAGTTTCATTCAAATCATGCAAATTGGAGTCCACAACAAGGGCAAAAGTGTTTGGAAAAGTAGATACGTTGGAGACGTATCAGATAGCGGTCGATGTGTGGAGTAATAGTAGTAGATGCAGGCAGGAGGCGGTCTACTAATCTTGGACATGATGCCTATATAATGATCATTGGCTGGATATCGTCATGATTATTTTGAAGTTCTATCAATTTCCCAACAGTAATTTGCTTACCCACCGTATGCTATTTTTCTCGAGAGAAGCCACTAGTGAAACCTACGGGCCCCAGATCTCTTCTTTATTATATTTGCCTTTGCGATCTATTTTTATTTGATTTTTTCCAGATCTATTAATCCAAAAATACAAAAATACCTTCCTGCAATTTTTATTTATTTATTTTATCTCGCGTTCCCATGAGATCTATTTATCCAATCTACTACAATTTTACCTATCTTTTTACCCGTGAGGGATTGACAACCCCTCTCTTATGTCGGGTTGCAAGTATTTGTTCTTTGTGTGCAGGAGCTGTTTACGTGGTGTTGCGTGGTTCTCCTATTGGTTCGATAACCTTGGTCTCATCATAGAGGGAAATACCTACCGTAGCTGTGCTGCATCATCCCTTCCTCTTTGAGGAAATACCGACGTAGTTCAAGCCACATCAAAAGGAAATTCTGGCGCCGTTGACGGGGAGACATCATCAACATCTACCCGGTTCCTAATCACAAATCTCATATCCTTTCAATTTACATTATTTCCATTTGCCTCTCATTTTCATCTCCCCCACTTCACAAATTTTTGCCTTCTTTTTTGTTTGCCTTTTGCTTATTTGCTATCTTTGCTTGTGTTGTCATGTGCCTTCTATATGCTTGCATCTTCGCTTGCTAAAAAATGATTGATATGGATCCCCATATACTTGCTAATCTTTATAAAAGATCTTATCATGATGAACCAACTGCTAGTGAGTTGAGTGCACTAGATTATCTTTATGAAGTTTTGCTTAAGATTCGTGAATCTGAAAATTGTGATGAAGAAATTTATGAAGTGATTCATGATAGCTCCTTGATGAAAAGCGTGATTGCAATGATTCTACTATAAATTCTATTAATGTCAATTGTGCTAGTGATATGCAAAACCCCAAGCTTGGGGATTCTTGTTTTGTTATGTCCACTACTTATTGCAATGATCATGATTGGGGGTGCTAAAGATTCTTATGAACTTGAAAATTTATTTAAACCTCATGATGAAAATGCTTGCGATAATATTAAAAGTGGGTTTGGAAGAGTGCCAACTTTAGCTAAAAATAATCACACATATTTGGAGAGTGTTCAATCTTATAATATTTTTCATAAAAGTGGGTTTGGAGAGGTCATGACATTATTTGATGATAATCCCACTATATTGGAAGAGTGTCAACTTTGCGTGCATGTGGATCATGAAGAGAATATTTTATGTGATAGTTATATTGTTGAATTTTATTATGATCCTACATGTAATTATTATGAGAGAGGAGAATATGGTTGTAGAAATTTTCATGCTACTAAATTACCTCTCGTTATGTTGAGATCGTCAATGTTTTATTCCTCTTCTTTGTATATGTTAGATGTTTCTTGTCTTGATAATTTGTTTGCTTATAAAATTCCTATGCATAGGAAGCATGTTAGACTTAAATGTGTTTGTCATATGTTTCATGATGCTCTCTTTGTGTTTCAATTCTTGTCTTTCGTTTGAGCATCATTGAAATCTCAAAGCCTATCTTAATGGCTATAAACTATAAAGAAAGAGCTTGTTGGGAGGCAACCCAATGAATAAAATTTATTTTTGCCCTTTTCTTTGTGTTCTTGAGTGTTTGCAAAATTATGCTACTGTTATGATTATGTTTTTTGTGTTTTAGTTAGTGTTTGTGCCAAGCAAAGCCTTTGGGGTCATGTTGGGTGATAGTTAATTTGATCTTGCTGAAAAACAGAAACTTTTGCGCTCACGAAAATAATTATCATTTTTAATAGAAGCACGATAAAATGCTTATTTTTGTAGAAGATTAATATACAAATTGCTCACGTTGTCCTAATTTTTCAGAATTTTTGGAGTCACAAAAGTATTCGAAATATTCAGATTGCTACAGACTGTTTTGTTTTTGACAAATTCTGTTTTCTTTGCGTTGTGTGCTTGTTTCGATTGATCTATGGACTCTTTTGGGGGGTTTGAGCCATAGAGAAGTTGGAATATAGTAGATATAATGCAAAATTGAAATATGAATGGGTTTGAAATAGTACTTAAGTGATTTGCTTTCTTATACTAACGGATCTGACGAAGGTTTTTGTTGAGTTTTGTGTGATTGAAGTTTTCAAGTTTTGGGTGATATCAGGATGGATGAAGGAATATATGGAGTAAGAAGAGCCTAAGCTTGGGGATGCCCATGGCATCCCAATCTATTATCTAAAGAGAAGCAAGCAACTAAGCTTGGGGATGCCCGAGTGGCATCCCCTCTTTCTTCTAACGACCATCGGTATTTTACTTGGAGCTATATTTTTATTCGTCACATATCATGAGTTTTGCTTGGAGCATCTTGTATGATATGAGTCTTTGCTTGTTTTGCTTTTTATTTTTAGTCATGAATCCTTGCTGGACACACATATTTAAGAGATCCAAAATTATACTATGACTTGTTAGAATTGCTCTCTATGCTTCACTTAAATCTTTATGAGCTATGGAATTGCTCTAGTGCTTCACTTATATCTTTTTGAGAACGGTGTGCTTTATTATTTTTGAAGAAATTATCTCATGCTTCACTTAGATTTATGTGAGAGTTAGTAATTTTTAAAGAAATTCTCTCATTCTTCACTTAAATTATTTTGAGAGAAGAAAATTGTATGCTCATGTTCTTCACTTAGATTTGTTTGAGCTATCAAAAGCAACATATGAAACTAGTCCCAAAGTGATAGATATTCAAGAGGAATATAATAAAAACTTTTATGAAGATCATTGGACAAAATAAACTTGATTCCTTGTAATATTTTAGAGATATGATGATATAATATGTGAGTCATGTTGATGAGTAATTATGCTTTAGTAAGAATATTGGTGTTAAGGTTTGTGATTCCCTATGCAAGCACGAAAGTCAATAGTCATGCAATGAAATTACATCCTACTTGTGGTGCATTATTCGGTGTTAGTATGCTTAATGCTCACTTATGAGATTTTTCTTTTCTTGGTTGGATGCTTCTTAGTTTTTTGCTAACCTTCATTTGCACTAAGTATGATCACTACTTGTGCATCCAAAATCCTTTAAACCAGTTTTGCCATATGAGTCCACTATACCTACCTATATGCGGTATTATTTTGTCGTTCTAAGCAAATTTGTATGTGCCATCTCTAATTTTCAAAATAAACTTCTCCTTTGTGTGCTCATACCGCTCATGAAACGATAGGGGATGGCTGATATATTTCCATGCTAGATGTGTTATTCTCAAGATGAGTGTTTATTCACTTGTCATTGCATGATAGTACGACAAAGGTATTAGGGATGCCCAGTCCTGAAATGAAAAATGAATTTACTTTATGTTGACAAATAATAAACTCCTTGGAAAGTGTTGGTATGGAAGGCACCCGTGGATACGGTTAGCCATGGAAAGTAAAAGTATGGTGGAAAAAGGAATAAACTTTATTTTCTGTTTGGGAAACGCCTATGATATATCTAGCATGGAAAGTATTGGGAACTACTTGATCATTTTCATTGACAGGAAAAGAATGCCACCCAAAATGTTTTATCTCTATCTTTTTCGTTTTGAGCTCTGTCACCTCTACAAATCCCTACCTCCCTTTGTGAAGGGCCTTTCTATTTACTTTATGCAATTTTTATTTGAGTCTCCATCTTCTCTTATAAAGCACCAACTAAGGGGCACTATGATTGTACTTGAGCATTGGGTGTAGCTAATATGCGAGTGTGTTTCATGAATGGATCAATGATTGAGCATAATGGGCTAGGGATAACTTGCTTTAGTGTCGATATTTTGAAAGACATGGTTGCTTGTTGGTATGCTTGAGTATTGTAATCTTCATGTCAAAACTAGACTATTGCTTTGAATCATATAAAAGTCCAAATGTCCATGCTACAAAGAAAAGAATATGTGATGAACATGTTAGGCAGCATTCCGCATCAAAAATTCTGTTTTATCATTTACCTACTCGAGGACGAGCAGGAATTAAGCTTGGGGATGCTGATACGTCTCCAACGTATCTATAATTTTTGATTGTTCCATGCTGTTATATTATCATTCTTGGATGTTTTACAATCATTTTATAGCAACTTTATATCATTTTTTGGGACTAACCTATTGACATAGTGCCCAGTGCCAATTGCTATTTTTTGCTTGTTTTTTACTTCGCAGCAATCAATACCAAATGGAGTCCAAATGCAGCGAAACTTTTTGGTGATTTTTTTCTAGACCAGAAGACACATGATGGGCCAAGAAAGTACTTGAGGGGGGCTCTAAGGGGAGCACAACCCACCATGGCGCGCCCGGGGGCCCAGGTGTGCCCGTGGGCCCAGGCGCGCCCAGGTGGGTTGTGCACACCTCGGTGACCTCCTGCACCGCCTCTTTGCTCTATAAATACCCCAATATTCTAGAAACCCTAGGCGAGTCGACAAAAATCAATGCCAGCCGCCGCAAGTTCCAAAACCACCAGATCCTATCTATACACCATCACATAGGGGTTCATCATCCTCATTGGTGCCTCTCCGATGATGCGTGAGTAGTTCATTGTAGACCTACGGGTTTGTAGTTAGTAGCTAGATGGCTTCCTCTCTCTCTCTCTCTTTTGATTCTCAATACAATGGTCTCTTGGAGATCTATTTGATGTAACTCTTTTTGTGGTGTGTTTGTTGGGATCCGATGAACTTTGAGTCTATGATCAGATCTATGTTTTTATCCATGAAAGTTATTTGAGTCTTTTGATCTCTTATATGCATGATTACTTAGAGCCTCGTATTCCTTCTTCGAATCTTTGGTTTAGTTAGGCCAACTAGATCGATTTTTCTTGCCATGGGAGGAGGTGCTTTGTGATGGGTTCGATCTTACGGTGCTTGATCCCAGTGACAAAAGGGGAACCGACACGTATGTATCTTTGCTATTAAGGATAACAAGATGGGGTATATATCTACATAAATAGATCTTGCCTACATCATGTCATCGTTCTTATTGCATTACTCACGTTTCTCCATGAACTTAATACACTAGATGCATGCTGTCGGTGTCAAAACCGGCGGATCTCGGGTAGGGGGTCCCGAACTGTGCGTCTAGGCGGATGGTAACAGGAGACAAGGGACACGATGTTTTACCTGAGTTGGGCCCTCTCGATGGAGGTAAAACCCTACTCTGCTTGATTGATATTGATGATATGGGTAGTACAAGAGTGGATCTACCACGAGATCAAGGAGGCTAAACCCTAGAAGCTAGCCTATGGAATGATTGTTGTAATGGTTGTGTGTCCTACGGACTAAAACCCTCCGGTTTATATAGACACCGGAGAGGGCTAGGGTTTACAGTCGGTTACAATGGTAGGAGATCTACATATCCGTATCGCCAAGCTTGCCTTCCACGCCAAGGAAAGTCCCATCCGGACACGGGACGAAGTCTTCAATCTTGTATCTTCATAGTCTTGGAGTCTGGCCGATGATGATAGTCCGGCTATCCGGACACCCCCTAATCCAGGACTCCCTTAGTAGCCCCTGAACCAGGCTTCAATGACGATGAGTCCGGCGCGCATATTGTTTGACATTGCAAGGCGGGTTCCTCCTCCGAATAATTCATAGAGGATTGTGAACACCAGGATAGTGTCCGGCTCTGCAAAATAAATTCCACATTCCACCGTAGAGAGAATAATATGTACACAAGTCCAATTTGCTGACGTATTTTGTGGCGTGACGTCATGCCACTACCAAGCCTTTACTTGAATCGTTTTTTATTACACCACCTCAGCGCGTTTAGCGAAGTGGTTTCCTTGGCACATCTTGTCGAAGCAGAGATCGTGTTCCCCTTATTCCGGGATTCCCATCAATAGGGACGTGGGTAACCCAACCGCGCCATTGATGGTGGCGCTTGGGAGATAAGCAAGTTTTACCAGGCCGGTGGGGACGCATAGTCTTCGTCCGCCCATATATAAGGGGATAAGGATCCACCTTTTTACCTCGCCATCTTCCTCCTTTGCTTATCCATCTCCGCTTTTCGAGCTCCAGCGCCCAAGTTCGCACATCTCGCCTCAACCTTCTCCAGCCATGTCCGGGGCGGGAGGCAAGTGGATGGCCTCCTCCATTACGGAGGGCACATCGAAAAGCTGTCTTGGCGCCGGATACCTGTCCAGCGACATCGCGACCTTGGCTGCCCGACAAGGCAGCTCATCCCCCCTGGCCCCATGAGAGGGTCGTATTCCTTCCCCACTTCCTCCATGGATGGGCTTCCCACTTCATCCCTTCGTCCGGGGGCTCATGTACTACTACAGCCTGGACTTCCACGATCTGGCGCCAAACTTCATCCTCAACATCTCGGTGTTTATCGTCGTGTGTGAGGCCTTCCTCTGCATCCAGCCCCACTTTGGCTTGTGGCTAAAAACCTTCAATGTCAAGCCGAAGGTAGTGAAGGGCATCCAGGCGGAGTGCGGAGGCCCCATGGTGGGAAAAATGCCCAACGTCCTCTGGCTCGAGGGCGCCTTCGTGGAAACCATCAAAGGGTGGCAATCGGGGTGGTTCTATATCACCGAGCTGCGGGACCCTAAATGGGCAGCGGCCCCCGAGTTCAGATCTGGTACCCCCATGTAGCTCACCTCCTGGAAAGAGAAGGGCTTGCTATGGGGCAGTTCGGAGGAGCTGACCGGACTCCAGTCCTGTCTCCAAACCTTGGTGAACAAGAAGCTCAAGCTTGTTAACGTGATCCAGGTCATGCTCGTCCGCCGGATTCTCCCCTGCCAATAATGGGCCTTCGATCTATGGGAGTTTGATCCGGCACAGCACCGGACCCTTAGCGGGCTCTTCTACACAACGTACAAAGCTGCCTGGAGGGTGCTGTTCAAGGGGGGAGAAGCCCCTGCATCTGCAACTGAAGATCGCGGATTCAGCATGAAACGCCCGGCCGGTGCAGTAAGATATGTTATCCTTTATGGGACATTTATTTCTTTCATAGTTTGACTCTATTGCGGGATCTAAAATTCCCAATGCCTTTAACAGACTGGCAGAGGACGTCCGGACGGAGTTAAGCTGTCCGGCTCCCCCAAGACCCAGCGGATGCCCGTTTAGCGGGCTGCTAGTCCGGCACTCTATGTGGTGCGGAGAAGAAGGCCAAGAAGAAGGCCACGGGAACCGAAGGAGTTCCGGCGCCAGTGGTATCGGACTCATCGTCCGATGGCTCCAAGCGGACTCCTCCCGAGCGAGGAGGAGAAAGAGGACTCTCCCGTGGGGGGGAGAGAGGAAGAGGAAGGCTTCCCAGCGGGGGAGGCGAAGGGTCAAGAGGGGAAGGACCCTTCCTCCGGACAGCTCCGCCAACGCCAACGTTGGCGATGAAGGGTGGTCCTCAAGGGCCAAGTCTCCGGCAAGATCGTAAGTATCCGGATTCCTGAATGATTTATAATTTCTCTTTTGTGCCACATAGTGTCCTTCTAATGCCGCACACTACCTGTAGTTCGGCAGAGGATGATCTTCCCGCTTCATCAAGCGGGTCCTTGGCTCCGTCGGATGTGGATTCCATTCCGACCGCCTCCACCCCTCGCGATGCTGAGGACGCTGAGGTGGGATCCCAGGAGGGGACCCGCCAGGAGGGGGAGGCTCCGGAGGTGCCACAGGGCAACCTCCCGGACTTCGTGCCGGACTCCGCGCCGGAACCCGTAGTGGTTTCGGAGTCTGGCAGGCGGCCCCTTTGTAAGAAGGGCAAGACCGTGACACCGGCAGCCGGAGGCGCCGGACAACTTGTTGGAGGCGCTCAACGGCGCTTCCATCGAGGAAGAACACCGCACGATCATGAGTGCGGTGATTCAGAAGGTTCAGCTCGCCAAGAGCGGGCTGACCGAAGCCTGCAGCAGCCTTCTAACAGGCTTTGAGGTAAGAAGTTTTAAATATGTAATGTAATACCGCATAGACGGTAGTTTTCGATGCTCGGTTCGGTGTTGGAAAGAAAACCGGACCGAGGATCTAAAAAAGATATACGCAGGAGTTCTAAAAATTATGTCAATATGGGTTTGCAGGCTGCGCTGCTGACCTCTGCCGCATTGACTACGGAGGTCGGTGCTTTGAAGCAAGACCTCGAGCGGACCGAGAACGAGCTCGGTCTTGCCAAGAAGCAGCTCAAGGATAAAGAAGGTGAGTAACATCATATTAAATTTGTACCTTACAGAAAAGGATTTTGGTTGCAATAGAGATAACAAGGATAACGTGGGCACTGCGAGGGCCATGGCGAGTGGCGACCACGAAGGAGGTCGTGGTGTCTGCGCCGAACGTAATGCGGCCATGAGCGAGCGGAGCGAGAGAAGCAGGAGGCGCGGGTGGCGGAGGTGCGGCAAGAGCTCCAGGCTCTCATGGAAAAGCATGAGAGTTTGGAGCGTGTCTAGAAGACTCGAGAGTCTGAGCTTGCCTCGGCTCTTGAGAGTGCCAAAGCCGCTAAGGCCGAGGCCCATAAGGCCCTTCAGGAGATTGAGGCGGTGAAGAAAATAGCGGCGGGTAAGGCATTTTTCATGCAAAGCAAGCATGTGAATGTAAATTACCTGTTACTTACCCGAATTCGAAGCTCTCCAGGAGCGTTTGCAGATCTGCCTTGCAGCGTGTCCGATGCCGCCGCATTCTACCGGGCTGAGGAGGGGAGCTCAACGGAGAAGGTCTTCGGTCTCGATATCTTTGAGGCGGACATTCAGTGCTTTTAGCGACCAGGTGAAGCGGTGGTCGAGCTCCACAAGGTTGCCGAGGAGGCCATGAAGGGCCTCATAGTCCGGTGTGGCTGAAG
The DNA here is from genome assembly GCA_021437245.1 of Aegilops speltoides. Taxonomy (NCBI): domain Eukaryota; kingdom Viridiplantae; phylum Streptophyta; class Magnoliopsida; order Poales; family Poaceae; genus Aegilops; species Aegilops speltoides. The sequence continues at coordinate 329,299,307 of CM038146.1, read as the reverse complement.
AGGCCATGCACAGGAGCTACACCGGCCTCGTCGGCGGTGGTGGATCGTCCCCTTGGGTGGAAGTCATCAAGCGCTCCGCTTTGCATTGAAGGTGCCGTCGGGCCTTGCCGCGCAAAGGTGCACTAGGGCAGGCTGGATCTTTGAGAGGCTTATCACAGACGCTGCTTGGGCGGGCAAGGAGTATCGTGACTTTCGAAATGTACTATAAGAGTGTCTGAAGGGTGCCCGCAAGATTGCGGATGAGTGCCCCAAAGGTGTAATTTTTAGTAGACTCGCAATGTGTTATCACGTGCGCTGAAAACTTTGTTCATATCGCTAAGCAACGCTTATTAATTTAAAATATTACCTTACGTGCGGCCGTTTATCAAATCGAGAGATGGCAAGTCGTCGGCTTCAGCCCCCATGCCACAGTCTTTGGGGTGTTGGGATAAACTTGAGCGCTCTTGTTCCCATTTTTGGGTCCATCTAGGGAGGCGCTCAACACAACGAACAAGGCAACCGGACTTATAATGCTTGAACACTCTCACTTAGCCATAGAATTCTATAATTTTAAATTTTGGCGAAGCCCCTAGTGTTCGGAAGACCGAATTCGGGGCGCTATCCACACCTGGGCCGGACACATGCGGTTCCTCGCTCTAAGCGGCATAAGTCTTTAGGGACTCGAAAAGACCTCTCGAGCAGCGACCAGCTCTCGCCTTATCATGACGGTCAATTTTAGCTTTCCATCGAGGCGCTCGCCCAGCTCAACCGAGGCGCAATCGCAGTGGTTCTCCAGTCTACCTTAGCCGATAGAGCGGGCGTAAGGTACCAAAACATGGGGCCGGGCAAACCCAACTATTGACCCAAGACATGATTCGAGCCGATGCATATAGTGCTATAAGTTCGGGGTGCCGCACTTGTGAAAGTGTTCGGACGTACGACACCATAATGCGGGGAACATAAGCCCCCGGTGTATTCGGCCGTACCAAATTGTACGGATGCAAGATGTCATAAATGAACATATAAAGAAAAGGAATGCAATTATAAGTGAAAAGTGATGCATTGTTTATTCAAGGAGTTCTGCCATGAGTGCAGAACGATACAAATAGTGCGGTAGGCATGGGTTTGGACTATTAGAAATGTCTCCCTCCAGGGGTAGGCTGCGGAATGGTGTAAACAGATTTAATGCTCATTATGGAGACCACCTGAGTATTCGTCATAGCCTTTGTCCTTCCCTGGCTGTTGCATCGTGAGCTCGGCAGATTCACCGCCGGACAAGGTCTCTGGTGAACGGAGTCCTGTGGATAAAATAAAAAAGGAAAAGAAAAAGAGCGACACACTCGGGAGCCCCAGTGCGATTGAGCCGCACTGGGCTGTCGTGGTCGTGCCCTCCCCCTGTGCCCAAGGTATCTCCAGAGCGTAATGATGTACGCGGAGGGCTAGTCTTGCAATCATGCAAGGGCTGGGGTTGGGGACGCATTGCTACACGTGCTCGGAACGTGCCAGGTGGTCTTGATGTATGTTACTCCGGGCGCGTTTAGTCATGTCCGGTCGTTTAACGGCCGGACTCGAAAATTGCCTTAAGAGGCTGCTCTGTACTTCTACCGCGAGAGCCGCTGTGTGTTCCTCCATTCGGAGGGAGCGTTCAGTGTTTCCGTTGGCCGTGATGACTCCACGAGGGCCTGGCATCTTTAGCTTGAGGTATGCATAATGCAGCACCGCATTGAACTTTGCAAACGTGTTTCGTCCGAGAAGAGCGTGATAGCCACTGCGAAACGGGACTATGTCAAAGATTAACTCCTCGCTTCGGAAATTATCCGGGGATCCGAAGACCACTTCGGTGTGGTGAGCACGTACAATTGGCCTCAACACACGGTATGGCGCCTTTGAAGGTCGTCTTTGTAGGTTTAATCCTTGAGGGTCTATGCCCATCTTGCGACCGTATCCCGATAAAGCGAGTTCAGTTGCTTTGCCGCCGTCCATCGGGACTCGAGTGAGGTGAAATCCATCGATGATTGGGTCTAAAACCAATGCGGCGAATCCACCATGGCGGATCTTGGTGGGGTGGTCCTTCGATCGAAAGTGATCGGGCAAGAGGACCATGGATTGAACTTGGCGATGGCTCCATCGCATATCGTCCCTAAGTGCATGCTTCCGCTCCCTCTTGGGTATGTGGGTTGCGTATATCATGTTTACCGTCCGCACTTGTGGGGAAACCCTTCATCCTCTCTTGTTCGGGTGGCGAGTCTCCCCTCGTCATCGCTATGCAGCCCCTTGTCATTGTTTTGACAATTAACTTGCTGCGCTTGAATACCCAACAATCCCTGTTGGTGTGGTTAGCTGGCTTTTCGAAGTGCCATGTATCGGCAAGAGCGGTCGAGTATTCGGTCCAAATTGAACGGACCGGAGTAGTTCTTTTGAATGGCTTTTCCACGACCGGGTTTAGAGCCTCTGAATCGGCATTGGCTGCCGTATCCTCGGTGTTATCGCCGTTAACGCGACGTTTGTTTTGTTATGACGCGACCGCCATTGCGGTCCTTGCTGTCCGGACTGCCGAATTTTCTTTGAGGTTATTCTGCGAGCTAGCCAGCTATCCTCTCCGCAAAAAGCGGGTCATGAGTGATGTGAGGGCTGCCATGGATTTCGGCTTTTCCTGTCCTAGGTGCCGGGCCAGCCACTCGTCGCGGATGTTATGTTTGAAGGCTGCGAGGGCCTCTGCATCCGGACAGTCGACGATTTGATTTTTGTTTGTGAGGAACCGTGTCCAGAATTGTCTGGCCGATTCGTCTGGCTGCTGGATTATGTGGCTTAGGTCATCGGCGTCTGGTGGTCGCACATATGTGCCCTGGAAGTTGTCAAGGAATGCGGCTTCCAGGTCCTCCCAACACCCAATTGATTCTGCTGGCAAGCTGTTAAGCCAATGCCGAGCTGGTCCTTTAAGCTTGAGTGGGAGATATTTGATGGCGTGGAGATCGTCACCACGGGCCATATGGATGTGAAGGAGATAATCTTCGATCCAAACCGTGGGGGTCTGTTGTGCCATCGTAGGATTCAATGTTCATGGGTTTAAACCCTTCAGGGATTTGATGATCCATTACTTCGTCTGTGAAGCATAGTGGGTGTGCGGCACCTCTATATTGAGCAATATCACGATGTAGCTCAAGAGAGCTTTGTCTGCTGTGTTCGGCCCAGCCGAAGTTGCTGTATCCGGTGCGACGGTAGTCGTCGTGGGTCGTGGGGCGCCCACGTGATCCGTAGATAGATCTGGATTGTCTTGCCTTGTCCTCCAATATATCCATAAGTCCGGCGCATTCCCGTGGCCGGCGCTTTTCAAGCGGTGCGAGTGCAGTTACTGGCAGAGGGCCTAGATGCCTCTCTGTCGCGGCCACGAGGTGGTCGGTCTGCCGTATTGTGCGTTGGTGATGAAGGTTTGTATGCTTCCTCCTCTAGTCGGGGGAGCAACTTGCGTTTTGGGTAGCTTTTGGAGGGGCGTTCGAGTTCATACTCTTCGGTCGCGAGGACCTCGGTCCATCTATCGGCCAGCAGGTCTTGAGCAGCTCGAAGCTGTTGCTGCTTTTTCTTTAGGCTGTTCGCCGTGGCCATTAGCCTGCGTTTAAAACGCTCTAGTTCGACGGGATCCTCGGGCACGACGAATTCGTCGTCGTTGAGGCTTGCCTCGTCTCCGGAGGGAGGCATGTAATTTTCATCCTCCTCATCTGCCGCTCTCTCTTGAGGGCTGGCTTCCCCATCCTCTGTCTTTGAATCTTCTTTGGAGGGTTGTCTTCGGCACTCTCGGGGTGTTATTATCTCCGGTGCGGAATCTCCATTCTTCTTTGTGGCGGGATTTAGAGCGGCGCCCGGCGGCGTCGGCGCTTGGGCTGTTTCTTAGAGGAATCGCCTCCGCTTGCTTCGCCGTCCCCATCCTTTGGGGTGTCCACCATGTATATGTCGTCGACGAGGTGGTCTTCGATTGCCTGTGGCGCTGGTTCTTGATCGTGTCCGCATCGTCGTCCATCTTGTCGATGTCTTGAGTCGTAGTCTAGCATGTCGGTTAGATCGTCGGCGGTGGCTACAAAGTGGGTGGTGGGTGGGCTTTGAATTTCTTCTTCGTTCGCATCTCAACCATCGACCGCAGATCCGCCAGGTTCTCCGATAACGAGAGATACTTTAGCGAGTTTAGGATGTCGCCAAAGGGCGAGTGCTGAAAGATGTCCGCAGCGGTGAACTCCATGATCGGCGCCCAATCGGATTCGGTTGGCAGGGGTGCAGGAGGTTCGGATTCCGGCAAGGAGTCGGCACCTCAGAGTCACGAGCTTTGCAAAGTACAAGGTCGGTATTCGACTCCATCGCCGTAGCAGTTGCAGCTCCCGAGGCGGTGTCCAGCCACCGGTCCTCGATCTGCGGTCAGCTCCGAACTATGGGTCGGAGCGGATTCGTGTGCAGCCTCCAAGGTACTGTCCGGCGGCAGAGCTAGATCATGCCCATCGTGACAGTGCGGCACGCTCGGCTGTGGCTCAAATCCATCAAAGATCTAGTCTCCGCGGATGTCACCGTGAAGTTTAGGCTTCAAATCGACTGATGGCGGGGCATAGCTTTCGATCTGCTCCGGATGGCCAAGTGAATTGCCCTTGATGCAAAGCCGCCGAAAGCACGAAGATCTGTCCGGGAGAAAATTCGCACTCTGGACTGCGTTGTTGTTGATTGAAGAAGCCATCAAGCCTATTGGTGACGCACAGAGGAACTCTCAATGAAAGCACCAATGTCGGTGTCAAACTGGCGGATCTCGGGTAGGGGTCCCGAAGCTGTGCGTCTAGGCGGATGGTAACAGGAGACAAGGGACACGATGTTTTTACCCGAGTTGGGCCCTCTCGATGGAGGTAAAACCCTACTCCTGCTTGATTGATATTGATGATATGGGTAGTACAAGAGTGGATCTACCACGAGATCAAGGAGGCTAAAGCCTAGAAGCTAGCCTATGGTATGATTGTTGTAATGGTTGTGTGTCCTACGGACTAGAACCCTCCGGTTTATATAGACAGGAGAGGGCTAGGGTTACAGAGTCGATTACAATGGTAGGAGATCTACATATCCGTATCGCCAAGCTTGCCTTCCACGCCAAGGAAAGTCCCATCCGGACATGGGACGAAGTCTTCAATCTTGTATCTTCATAGTCTTGGAGTCCGGCCGATGATGATAGTCCGGCTATCCGGACACCCCCTAATCCAGGACTCCCTCACATGCTGTATAGCGGTCGATTTGTGGAGTAATAGTAGTAGATGAAGGCAGGAGTCGGTCTACTAATCTTGGGCGTGATGCCTTTATAATGATCATTGCCTGGATATCGTCATGATTATTTGAAGTTCTATCAATTGCCCAACAGGAATGTGTTTACCCACCGTATGCTATTTTTCTCAAAAGAAGCCACTAGTGAAACCTACGGCCCCGGGTCTCTTCTTTAATATTTGCCTTTGCGATCTATTTTTATTTGCTTTTATTTTCAGATCTTTTAATCCAAAAATACAAAATACCTTGCTGAAATTTTTATTTATTTATTTTATCTCGCATTCCCGTGTGATCTATTTATCCAAATCTACTACAATTTTACCTATATTTTTACCCGTGAGGGATTGACAACCCCTCTCTTACGTCGGGTTGCAAGTATTTGTTCTTTGTGTGCAGGAGCTGTTTACGTGGTGTTTCGTGGTTCTCCTACTGGTTCGGTAACCTTGGTCTCATCACTAAGAGAAATACATACCATAGTTGTGCTGCATCATCCCTTCCTCTTTGGGGAAATACCGACGTAGTTCAAGCCGCATCAGGTACGAAACCACCTCAAAGGTATTCTTTCTATCGTGGGAAACCAAGGCCACCTATGGGACCATGAGCCCCTTTTTTCGGTGGGGGATGTGCATGTTGCACAAAGAGGGGAGAAGCGCAACACAATGTGACAAAGATCACACGGGCAATTTTACCGTTCGAGCTGTCGTGAGGCGTAAAACCCTATTCCTGCCTTGGTGGATTGATGGTGGGTAATGGTGGAGAACGCGGCACTCTTTCGAGGGTTGCCTCAGGGTGAAAGTGACTACGCGCGTACGAATGTGTGAGAGTCTGAATCCTTTCTACGGTTGCCATGGGCCTCCTTTTATAGATAAAGGGTCACCACAGTGGCAAATCAGTGATTACATGCTGATTATATAGCAAACAGAGCTATCATACCTAACTCTACAGGAAGATTGAGCGCATTAAATGCGCCGCTCAATGTCATATCATAGTGTGCCCATCAAGCCTTGCCGGGTTGTTTTGCCAGCCTCGCGCCTGCTTGCTTGACACGTCTCGGGACGGGTGTCATTTGGAGGTATTTCCTTGTAGGAAGTGGCTGCCATGTGGCAGGAAGCAGCCACTTAGTCACTTTGGGGTTTGACACCGCACCGATCGATGACTTGTGCCGCTGTGAGGTGGTGTGGTGGAGTGGTTTGCCTCCGCAAGCCCCGGCAGGCCTGCCGGGATGACCTGGAGGCTTGCTTCCGGGGTAACCCCAACCTTGCCAGGCTCGCCTGCCCGGCAAGGGAGGTTCTTCCCTTAGTGATGTCTTGCTTCTCCGACTAGTCTTGGTCCTCTTGATCTACACTTTGGTCCTTCAAAGGACTGATCTCTTGTGCTTGGTCTGTTCTTGGGTGTTGTAATCTTGTCCTCGGGCCTGTTGGCTTGCTGTCTGTGCACAAGTCAGGGGGAAAATATACACCCCTGTATGTGTTCCCCGACAGAAGCCCCCTGGCCTGAGCCATACGTGTCGCTGGGCACGTTGGGTTAGGCCCCAAACAGTGCACGGACACATGGCAGAAGAAAGTTGCACACAAAGCGGTTCGTCATGCTGACCAGTCAATCCAATGTCCACTTCGCGTAATTACCACGGGTTGTGGGGGTGTGGGACTGTAGCAGTTAATGTAAAAACGATAACATTTCTGAAGAGCCACGTCCTCTCCCACGCCGTTTCTCTTAAGAGGGGAAAACGCGGAAGGGTACTGCTCATTCATCGTCTGCCCCACCTCCCCATCACCTTCCTCCACAAGCCAAGCAACTGCCACCTTTCCTCGCCCACATTCGCCGCCGATCCCTTCCAATTTCCTTCCCGTGCTCTCTCCATATATTAGGAGACATGGGGAAGAAAACCGCTGCCAGGGGAAAGTGGACGACCTCCATGAAGGAGGCTGATACGTCTCCAACGTATCTATAATTTTTGATTGTTCCATGCTATTATATTACCCGTTTTGGATGTTTATGGGCTTTACTTTACACTTTTATATCATTTTTGGGAATAACCTAGTAACCGGAGGCCCAGCCCAAATTGCTGTTTTTTTGCCTATTTCAGCGTTTCGAAGAAAAGGAATATCAAAAGGAGTCCAAACGGAATGAAACCTTCGGGAGCGATCTTTTTGGAACAAACGCAATCCAGGAGACTTGGAGTGGACGTCAAGAAGCAGCCGAGGCGGCCACGAGGGTGCCAGGCGCGCCCTAGGGGGGTGGGCACGCCCCCACCCTCGTGGGCCCCTTGTGGCTCCCCTGACCGACCTCCTTTGCCTATATATACCTCCATACCCTGAAAACATCCAGGAGCGCCATGAAACCCTATTTCCACCACCGCAACCTTCTGTACCCGTGAGATCCCATCTTGGAGCCTTTTCCGGCGCTCCGCTGGAGGGGGAATCGATCACAGAGGGCTTCTATATCATTGCCAAGGCCTCTCCGATGTGTTGTGAGTAGTTTACCACAGACCTTCGGGTCCATAGTTATTAGCTAGATGGCTTCTTCTCTCTCTTTGAATCTCAATACAAAGTTCTCCTCGATCTTCTTGGAGATCTATTTGATGTAACTCTTTTTGCGGTGTGGTTGTCGAGATCTGATGAATTGTGAGTTTATGATCAAGTTTATCTATGAGAAATATTTGAACCTCCTCTGAATTCTTTTATGTATGATTTGTTATCTTTGCAAGTCTCTTCGAATTATCAGTTTGGTTTGGCCTACTAGATTGATATTTCTTGCAATGGGAGAAGTGCTTAGCTTTGGGTTCAATCTTGTGGTGTCCTTTCCCAGTGATAGCAGGGGCAGCAAGGCACGTATTGTATTGTTGCCATCGAGGATAAAAAGTTGGGGTTTATATCATATTGTTTGAGTTTATCCCTCTACATCATGTCATCTTGCCTAATGCGTTACTCTGTTCTTATGAACTTAATGCTCTAGATGCATGTTGGATAGCGGTCGATGTGTGGAGTAATAGTAGCAGATGCAGAATCATTTTGCTCTACTTGTCGCGGACGTTATGCCTATATACATGATCATGCCTAGATAATCTCATAACTATGCACTTTTCTATCAATTGCTCGACAGTAATTTGTTCACCCACCGAAATACTTATGCTATCTTAAACGAAGCCACTAGTGAAACCTATGGCCCCCGGGTCTATCTTTTATCATATAAGTTTCCGATCTACTTTATTTTGAAATCTTTACTTTCCAATCTATATCATAAAAATACCAAAAATATTTATCTTATCTTATTATCTCTACCAGATCTCACTTTCGCAAAGTGGCCGTGAAGGGATTGACAACCCCTTTATCACGTTGGTTGCGAGGCTCTTGTTTGTTTGTGTAGGTACGAGGGACTTGTGAGGAGCCTCCTACTGGATTGATACCTTGGTTCTCAAAAGCTGAGGGAAATACTTACGCTACTTTGCTGCATCGCCCTTTCCACTTCAAGGGAAAACCAACGCAGTGCTCAAGAGGTAGCAAGAAGGATTTCTGGCGCCGTTGCCGGGGAGGTCTTCGCTCAAGTCAAGGCATACCAAGTACCCATCACAAACTCATCTCCCTCGCATTACATTATTTGCCATTTGCCTCTCGTTTTCCTCTCCCCCACTTCACCCTTGCCGTTTTATTCACCCTCTCTTTCCCGTTCGCCTCTCTTTTTCGCTTGCCTCTTATGTGCTTGTGTGTTGGATTGCTTGTCATGATGGCTCAAGATAATACAAAATTGTGTGACTTTTCCAATACCAACAATAATGATTTCCTTATCACTCCAATTGCTCCTCTTAATGATGCTAAATCTTATGAAATCAATGTTGCTTTGTTGAATCTTGTTATGAAAGATCAATTCTCCGGCCTTCCTAGCAAAGATTTGTGTGATATGCAAAAGAAGAAAGACACGGATAATGATATTGTTAAATTGAAGTTATTTCTGTTTTCACTTAGAGATCATGCTAAAACTTGGTTTTCGTCTTTGCCTAAAAATAGTATTGATTCGTGGAATAAGTGCAAAGATGCTTTTATCTCTAAGTATTTTCCTCCCGCTAAGATCATCTCCCTTAGGAATGATATTATGAATTTTAAGCAACTTGATCATGAACATGTTGCACATCTTGGGAGAGCATGAAATTAATGATTCGCAATTGCCCTACACATGGTTTAAATTTATGGATGATCATACAATTTTTTTATGCCGGATTGAATTTTGCTTCTAGAAATCTTTTAGATTCGGTCGCGGGAGGCACTTTTATGGAAATCACTTTAGAAGAAGCTACTAAACTCCTAGATAATATCATGGTTAACTATTCTCAATAGCACACCGAAAGATCTACTAGTAAAAAAGTTCATGCGATAGAAGAAATTAATGTTTTGAGTGGAAAGATGGATGAACTTATGAAATTGTTTGCTACTAAGAGTGATCCTATTGATCCCAATGATATGCCTTTTGTCTACTTTGATTGAGAATAATAATAAATCTATGGATGTGAATTTTGTTGGTAGGAATAATTTTTCTAACAACGCGTATAGAGGAAACTTTAATCCTAGGCCGTTCCCTAGTAATTCTTCTAATAATTATGGTAATTCCTATAACAACTCTTATGGAAATTTTAATAAGATGCCATCTGATTTTGAGAATAGTGTTAAAGATTTTATGATCTCTCAAAAGAATTTCAATGTTTTGCTTGAAGAAAATTTGCTTAAAGTTGATGAATTGGCTAGGAACGTGGATATAATTTCTCTTGATGTTGATTCTTTGAAACTTAGATCTATTCCACCTAAGCATGATATCGATGAGTCTCTCAAAGCCATGAGAATTTCCATTGATGAGTGCAAAGAAAGAACCGCTAGGATGCGTGCCAAGAAAGATTGCTTTGTAAGAGTGTGTTCTTCTAGTTTCCATGAAAACAATGATGAAGATCTAAAAGTAATTGATATGTCCCCTATTAAATCTTTGTTTTGCAATATGAATCTTGATAATGATGGGACTGGAGATGAGTCAACTTTAGTTAAAAGGCGTCCCAATGATTCGGAGTTTTTAGATCTTGATGCTAAATTTGGTAAAAATGGGATTGGCGAGGTCAAAACTTTACATAGCAATGAACCCACTATTTTGGATTTCAAGGAATTTAACTATGATAATTGTTCTTTAATAGATTGTATTTCCTTGTTGCAATCTGTGTTGAATTCTCCTCATGCTTATAGTCAAAATAAAGCTTTTACCAAACATATCTTTGATGCTTTGATGCAATCTTATGAAGAAAAACTTGAATTGGAAATTTCTATCCCTAGAAAACTTTATGATGAGTGGGAACCTACTATTAAAATTAAAATGAAAGATCATGAATGCTATGCTTTGTGTGATTTGGGTGCTAGTGTTTCCACAATTCCAAAAACTTTATGTGATGTGCTAGGTTTCCGTGAATTTGATGATTGCTCTTTAAACTTGCACCTTGCGGATTACACCATTAAGAAACCTATGGGAAGGATTAATGATGTTCTTGTTGTTGCAAATAGGAATTATGTGCCCATAGATTTTATCGTTCTTGATATAGATTGCATTTTTTCATGTCCTATTATTCTTGGTAGACCTTTCCTTAGAACGATTGGTGCAATTATTGATATGAAGGAAGAAAATATTAGATTCCAAATTCCATTAAGGAAAGGCATGGAACACTTTCCTAGAAAGAAAATCAAATTACCTTATGAATCTATTATGCGAGCCACTTATGAGTTGAATACCAAAGATGGCAATACTTAGATCTATTCTCGCTTTTATGCCTAGCTAGGGGCGTTAAACGATAGCGCTTGTTGGGAGGCAACCCAATTTTATTTTTGTTCCATGCTTTTTTGCTTCTGTTCAGTAATAAATAAATCATCTAGCTTCTGTTTAGATGTGGTTTTATATTTTAATTAGTGTTTGTGTCAAGTAGAACCTATAGGATAACCTACGGTGATAGTTAATTTGATTCTGCTGAAAAACAGAAACTTTTGCATGCACGAGAATAATTTTAATAAATCACAGAAACGTGATTTTTAGTTGATTCGTTTTGATGTAGATCAATAGACTAATTTCCCAGGACTTCCTATTTCGGTAGGATTTTAAGGGTTCCAGAAGTATTCTAAAGTTACAGATTGCTACAAACTATTCTGTTTTTGACAGATTCTGTTTTTCGTGTGTTGTTTGCTTATTTTGATGAATCTATGGCTAGTATCGGGGGGTATGAACCATAGAGAAGTTGGAACAGTAGGTTTAACACCAATATAAATAAAGAATGAGTTCATTACAGTACCTTAAAGTGGTGGTTTGCTTTCTTGCACTAACGGAGCTTATGAGATTTCCTGTTGAGTTTTGTGTTGTGAAGTTTTCAAGTTTTGGGTAAAGATTTGATGGACTATGGAATAAGGAGTGGCAAGAGCCTAAGCTTGGGGATGCCCATGGAACCCCAAGATAATTCAAGGACAACCAAAAGCCTAAGCTTGGGGATGCCCCGGAAGGCATCCCCTCTTTCGTCTTCGTCTATCGGTAACTTTACTTGGAGCTATATTTTTATTCACCACATGATATGTGTTTTGCTTAGAGTGTCTTGTATGATATGAGTCTTTGCTTTTTAGTTTACCACAATCATCCTTTCTGTACACACCTTTTAGGAGAGACACAGCATGATTCGGAATTTATTAGAATACTGTATGTGCTTCACTTATATCTTTTGAGCTAGATAATTTTGCTCTAGTGCTTCACTTATATCTTTTTAGAGCACGGTGGTGGTTTTATTTTGTAGAAATTATTGATCTCTCATGCTTCACTTATATTACTTTGAGAGTCTTTTAGAACAGCATGGTATTTGCTATGGTTATAAAATTGGTCCTAGAATGATGGGCATCCAAGTTGGGTATAATAAAAACTATCATAGAAAGTGAATTGGATGCTATGATAAATTTGATGCTTGATATTTGTTTTGAGCTATGAAGGTGGTGATATTAGAGTCATGCTTGTTGGGTAGTTGTGAATTTGAGAAATACTTGTGTTGAAGTTGGCAAGTCCCGTAGCATGATCGTATGGTAAAAGTTGTGTAACAAATTTGTAGCATGGGGTGCTCTTTTGATTGCCTTCCTTATGAGTGGAGGTCGGGATCGCGCGATGGTTAACTCCTACCGACCCTTCCCCTAGGAGCATGCATAGTAGTACTTTGCTTCGAGGACTAATAAACTTTTTGAAAGGATCGATATAGTTGACTAGAGGGGGGGGGGGGGGTGAATAGGCAACTAACAATTTTTAGCTTTTCTTTACCAAATTCAACTTTGCATCAAAGTAGGTTGTCTAGATATGCAACTAGGTGAACAACCTATATGATGCAACAACAACAAGCATACAAGCAAGCAAAGGGATAGCACAAGTAATCTAGCAAAAGTAAAGGTACGAGATAACCAAGAGTGGAGCCGGTGGAGACGAGGATGTGTTACCGAAGTTCCTTCCTTTTGAGGGGAAGTACGTCTCCGTTAGAGCGGTGTGGAGGAACAATGCTCCCCAATAAGCCTTAGGGCCATCGTATTCTCCTCATGCCTTCACACAATGTGAGATGCCGTGATTCCACTATTGGTACCCTTGAAGGCGGCAATCGAACCTTTACAAACAAGGTTGGGGCTCTCTCCACAACTTAATTGGAGGCTCCCAACGAAACCACGAAGCTTCACCACAATGGAATATGGCTCCAAGGTGACCTCAACCGTCTAGGGTGCTCAAACACCCAAGAGTAATAAAATCCACACAAGAAAGTATGGGGGAAGCAAATATCCTTTGGTGGAAGTGTAGATCTAGGTCTCCTCCTTCAATCCCTAGCAAATCAACAAGTTTGAGTGGCTAGAGAGAGAGAGAGATCCTTGAGAGCATCAATGGTGGAGTGAGAGAGGTAAGAGGTGAAAGTGGTAGGTGGAAGAACCACCTTATATAGCAACCCTAATAAATCCAACCGTTACTGCGTTTTCGGCACTGCAGCGGTACAACCGCTCCTTGTCCCGGTACAACCGGGACTCACGGTGTATCGGCAGAACCCTACCAGGCGGTACAACCAGGCCACCAGGCGGTAGTACCGGTTTTAGAGAATAACCGGACCAACCGCCCAGCCACCGCTCAACTACCGCACTAAAACAGAAAGGAGTCACCCTTGAGGGCGGTAGTTGGGCGGTGCTGGACTGGTGCAACCGCATGGCCTTGAGCGCTTGGGCGGCTAAGATCAGAGTGGAAGAACCGCTCGAACCACCGGTGGTACCGGTTGACGAGGAACAACCGGACCAACCGGGCCACCACCGCCCGAGAACCGCATCAAAACAGAGGCTTGACCGGTACTTGGGCGGTGCATGGCCGGAACCATCGCCGCAGGTCTTTGCTGAGCCTGGTGGCGGTACCACCGCCCGGAGGCAGCGGTACCATCGCTCGATCAAGACAAGAAGGCGCCAAGAGCCAGCGGTACAACCGCTCGGGCGAGCGGTACAACCGCTGGGAAAGCACAGCAGGCAGTCAGATGAAAAAGGGAGACGCTCTCTCTCACACCTGAGGAAGACAAGAGAGGGGTGAGGGAGGTGTACATGAAAAGATTCCCCCTACTCTTTCCAATGTGGATTCCCTCTTGATAGTACGGGTTCCCTACGACCAAAGAGATAAAAAAGCATAGAGGACTCCGTCTTCGATCTTTTCTTACGAGAGAGAAAAGCTATCCGATGTAAGCCTAAGCATCGAGAACCTGAAACATTTAGCACAAGATTAGACCCACAAAGGGTTGTCATCATCATCCAAAACATAAAGTAGGGAAATGCCCTTTCAATCTCCACCTTTTTGGTGGATGATGACAACAACACAAATTGCAAGAGAGAAGTCTATTGAATCTAGTCGGAGCTCCCCCTAGATGTGTGCCCCATTTTGAACTAGCTGTTAGAGAGCATGGGCACACTTTAAGGGCGAGACTCCCCCTAGATTTTATAGACTCGCTACTATAAGCACATAATATGAAGGTAGACAATATAATGGATAGAGAGCAATAATACCAACAATAACCAACATACTGAAAATAAGATAATAGGAGTAGCACAAGTCTCACACAAAGCAAGCCGAGAAATGAACAAAGTTCAACTGGAGACCATGAACAAAGTTCAACACGCACATGGAAAAACACGCAAAATCCCATGCAACTCCCGAGTCCTATAACACTCTCTCCCCCTTTGGCATCAAGACACCAAAAAGGAAAAGAGCGAAGCTAGCGCCCTAGAGCTCAGTCCTCCTCCTCTGACTCCTCGGTAGCATCTGGATCTGCATCATCATCAGACTCTTCATCATCGTCCCGACCTGAGTCCTGATATCATCAGCGGCAGCAAAGGAGGTGGAGGGCTGAGGGGGGGCTTCATCATCATCAGTCCAGGTGTTGTGGGAAGATATCCAATGCTCCTTCGGTGTGATGCTCTTCTCAGAGCCACTCTGAACCGGCATGTTGAGGTGCTTCATCATTGCAATTTGGCGACACCGGGCAAGCTTCTCATTGACATGAGCCTCATACATCCTCTTCTGGATGTCAGATTGAAGGCAGAAAGTCTTCTTCACCTTGGCAGCGAGCTTGTCCACCCACGAGGGCTTGGCCCCTGGCTCCATCTCAAAGTCCTCATCGTCAGAAGTGGCATAGACATCCTCAGGAGCATTGGCAGGGAAACATGGCTCGACGTGCTTCTTCTTCTTAAGGAGCTTGACTTCATGAATAGTGAGATTACCAGGAGAGGAGAGAGGCTCTCCAGGACGGTGAACCTCCCACACTGAGTTCAGAAAACACATGACAAAAGGAGCATAAATGGGGACCTTCCTGTAGATGACCATGTTGTACATCTCGTGCCACAGCTAGTTGGACACATCAAACGTTTCCCCATAGCCCACCTTGGTCTTCATTGCAACCATCAAGTCAACAAGATAGCCATGGATTTCATCTTGATTCCCCACCTTGGGCAGAAGCACATTGTGAAACACGCGATGCATGATGTCATAGACCTTCACCAAATCCTTAGATTCTCCAATAATACCACGGCCTCGAATGTACAGAGGGGCAAGCTTCTCCTTAGGCATGGAGTCAGGATGGTCATGGGGGCGAATGCCACCCCTTCCTTCCAGACCGGTATCATCATACCCAATAGCATTGCAAAAAGTCCTCCAGGGAACTTGAAAGAGCTCATCTCGACACATGAAAGTGAGGGTGCGCGCGTCATCTTCTCCAAAGTTAACGGTGGCATAGAACTGATGGATGAGTTGAACATCAAAGTCACAGTTGACTGACATGAGCTTGACAAGATCAAACTCCTCGCAGAGAGCCAAAGCCTCACCAAAATACTCTAGGTTGTTCCTCCAATGGTCAAGATCGATGGTCCACTGCTTGGCATATCTGTTCTTGTTGTGCTCAGAGAGTTCATGAATATCCGCACTTGCATCTCATTCCAAAACTGAACGGTGGTCCAACGAGGAGCAATGGGAACCTCATAAGGATTCCTTGAGCGGAAGGCTTCCCAATCCTTGGCTTCCAATGGTGCAACGGCATTACCACACGTTGCTTTGCAGCGGCAGACTTTTCACGGCGAGTGGGCTTGGTGGGAATCACAAACTCTTCTTCGTCAGCAGACACAGTCGGGCGCAAGGTCCTTCGAGCCCTCTTCTTGGTCTTGCGAGGAGTAGAGCGAGAACTAGAGCCACCACCATCCATGGGAGGAGACCGGGAGGCCTCCATGGAGAGAATCCACGAAGAGCCCACAGATCCGAAGTGCGAGACGCACTCCGGGGCAGGGGTAGTGGTGACCGGCGGCTAGGGTGAAGAAAATAAGAACGGGGAAGAAGGGGAAAAAAAGAAAACCCTTCACCCCGTCGGATATAAATAGGCCTATAGACACGCAGCGGTAGAACCGCTCTGAAGATCGGTTGTACCGCAAGTCAGTCTTCGATGGTGGTTCTTGGCGGTATACATTGCTGAAAGGCACCGGTAGTACCGCCCGGAATCAACCGGTAGTACCGGACGATGGTAACCACGGGGTTGAGCGGTAAAACCGCCCAAGCAGCGATTGGAAACCCACTGGGACATCACAACCAGGTACCAATGGTAGAACCGCCCATGACCCCGGTTGTACCACCCGGCCACCAATGCCCAAACCAAGGTCAAGAAGAACAAAGCAAGAGAAACAACAACCTTGGAGAACCCAACACCTAGGACAAAGAACAAACCGAAAAGAAAACAATCACAAGAACTCAGAGCGAACTCCAACCTCTCTCAGGAGAGGGCGGTGGCCGAAGCCACCTATGTTTGAGTCAATTGGTATGGCACCGCGAAGAATTATCCTTGGGCCCATGACCAAAACTCGTCTTTGACACACAAGTACCATCAAGAATGGCGAATGTGAAAGAGAGGCTCAATTTATGCATAATGGGGGGGGGGGGGGAGGAAGAATTCATTGAGAGAACAACACTCCCCCTATGTCCATGCCTACATATAAACAAGACAACAACTTGAGGATGGAGGGGTGTGCAAGGGTTCAAGCAACATTGCTCGAATCAATGATATTTAGCTCATGCCTTAACTCACGAAATCTTGCTTCATCCAAGGGCTTCGTGAAAATATCTGCAAGGTTATCATGAGAGTTCACATACTTGAGCTTGATCTCCCCTCGCCTAATGTGATCCCGGATGAAGTGATACCGAATCTCAATATGCTTCGTCTTGAAATGTTGCACCAGGTTGAGAGAAATCTTGAAGACACTTTCATTATCACACCAAAGAGGCACTTTGTCACAAATGACACCGTACTCCTTTAAAGTTTGCCTCATCCATAAGAGTTGTGCACAACAACTATCAGCCGCCACATATTCCGCTTCGGTGGACGAGAGAGACACACAACTTTGCTTCTTGGAAGACCAACTCACCAAAGAGCAACCAAGAAATTGGCACCCTGCGGAAGTGGACTTCCTATCCACTTTGTCTCCCGCCCAATCGGAATCCGTATATCCTTCAAGCTTGAAGTTTGCACCTCTTGGGTACCATAAGCCAAAGTTTGGGGTATGAGCCAAATATCGAAAGATTCGCTTGACCGCCACATAGTGGCTTTCCTTTGGTGTGGCTTGAAACCGTGCACATATTCCCACACTCAACATGATATCCAGTCTAGATGCACAAAGGTAAAGCAAGGAGCCAATCATGGAGCGATATACCTTTTGATCCACCACTTTACCATTGGGATCAATGTCAAGTTGGCACTTGGTAGGCATTGGAGTAGAAGCCGGCTTGACATCACTTAGCTTCAATCTTTTTAGCATGTCTTGAGTGTATTTGGCTTGGTTGATGAAGGTGCCTTCTCTTCTTTGTTTGATATCAAAACCAAGGAAGAACTTCAACTCTCCCATCGAAGACATCTTGAACTTGGAGGTCATGAGAGCGGCAAATTCCTCATTGAAAGCTTTGTTAGGGGAACCAAAGATAATATCCTCAACATATAGTTGGCATACAAACAACTCCCCTTTGACCTTCTTAGTAAAAAGAGTGGGATCGATTTGACCCACCTCAAATCCACGATCTTGTAACAACTTGGTAAGGTGATCATACCACGCATGTGGGGCTTGTTTAAGTCCATAGAGTGCCTTATCTAGTTGATACACATGATCTGGGAAGTAGGGATCCTCGAACCCGGGGGGTTGCTTGACATAGACCAACTCATTAATAGGACCATTAAGAAAAGCACTTTTCACATCCATTTGTTGCAACTTAAAGTTGTGATGGGAAGCATAAGCAATCAACAAACGTATGGATTCAAGGCGAGCAACGGGAGCAAAGGTTTCACCGTAGTCGATACCCTCGACTTGGGAGTAGCCTTGTGCTACCAATCTTGCCTTGTTGCAAATGATATTCCCATGAGCATCTTGCTTGTTCTTGAATATCCACTTGGTTCCAATGACGTTGTGGTTCCCAGACGGCCTTGGCACCAATCTCCACACCTTGTTGTACTCGAAGTTGTTGATTTCTTCATGCATGGCATTGAGCCAATCCGGATCTTTGAGCGCCTCATAGACCTGGGGTTCAACACAAGAGACAAACGCGTGATGCTCACAATAGTTTGCTAATTGTCTACGAGTGCTTACCCCCTTTATTAGGCTTCCAACCACATTCTCCATGAGATGACCTTTGGTGGTGAGCTTGAAAGCAATCTTTGCGGCACGCCGCTCTAATTCCTCCTCGGATGTGGAAGGAGGAGGATTAATTCGATTATCTTGAGCGCCGTCTTGAGCTTGTTCAAAATCTTGAGTTTTCTCTTGATCTTGAACTTGCTCGAGGGGGAGAACTTGACCTTGGACGTCATTTGGTGGTTCACCACCATCTTGAGGTTGATCTTGTCTGTGGTCTTGTTCACGAGGTTGAGGGCCTTCACTTTGTTCTTCGGAAGCGTGTGGGTCTTGGGGAGGTGATGGCTCCACTTGAGTGGAGCATTGTCCTTCTCCTTGCCCAAGGGGTTCTGAATGGGTAGAATATGACCAATACCCATTCTTCTTATGGCTTGGGAGGAATTTCATCACCTACATCACAAGTACCACTTTGCTCCACTTGGGAGCCGTTATTTTAAATCAAAGTCCATGTTACCGTCTCCTCAATGAGTCCGGTGGACTTGTTGAGAACACGGTAAGCATGAAAGTTTGTAGCATAACCAACAAATATGCCCTCATAAGCTCTAGCCTCAAATTTAGACAAATGAACACCTTTCTTGAGAATGAAACACTTACACCCGAACACCCGGAAGTACTTGAGATTGGTCTTGTTACCGGTGAGTATTTCATAAGGAGTCTTGTTCAAGCCTTTGCGGAGATAGAGATGATTGGATGCATGACACGTTGTGTTGATGGCTTCGGCCCAAAAGTTGTATGGAGACTTGAACTCCGCCATCATGGTCCTTGCCGCATCCATCAACGTCCGGTTCTTCCTCTCCGCGACACCATTTTGTTGAGGGGTATATGGTGCAGCATATTGATGCCTGATCCCCTCATCACTAAGAAACTCATCAAGGTGTAGTTCTTGAACTTCGGTGCGTTGTCACTTCTTATTGTCAAGATCTTTGCATCATGTTGACGTTGAGCTTCATTTGCAAAGTTGATGACGGTTTGTTGAGTCTCACTCTTCCTCTTGAAGAAGTATACCCAAGTGTATCTTGAATAGTCATCCACAATCACCAAGCAATACTTTCTACCTCCAAGACTATCAAAAGATGGGGGCCCAAAGAGATCCATGTGAAGGAGCTCCAAGGGTCGCTTCGAGTAGATGATGGTCGTGGGAGGGTAAGCCTTCTCATGAAGCTTTCCTTCAATACAAGCACTGCAAGCATGATCTTTGGCAAAACTAACACTTGTTAGTCCACGGACATGATTCCGCTTGAGAAGACTTTGCAAAGATCTCATATTGACATGGGCTAAACGGCGATGCCAAAGCCATCCCACGTCAACTTTAGCCATTAGGCATGTCGCGGTCTTAGTGGGTCGCTTCGAAAAGTTAATCACATAGAGATCGTTCTCGACATGCCCAACAAAGGCTACTTTAAGAGTCTTGCTCCACAAGATGGCCACGGTATCAACGTCAAAGAAAGTGGCAAAACCCATGAGTGCAAGTTGACAAACGGAAAGTAAATTGTATGCAAGGGATTCAACAAGCATGACTTTCTCGATCGTTAGATCATGAGAAATGACAACCTTGCCAAGACCCAATACCTTAGAATGTGAGGCATCACCCCGCTCGACAATGGTGGGCATAGATGGAATCTTTTGCATGTCCACCACCAAGTCCTTGCTCCCGGTCATATGATTTGTTGCTCCACTATCGAGCAACCATGATCCCCCACCGGAACCAAACACCTACAAGAGATCAATGCTTGGTTTTAGGTACCCATTTAGTAATGGGTCCTTTGATGTTAGTAACAAGGGTCTTAGGGACCCAAATAGACCATTCAATGTACTCATAAGGAGAACCAACAAATTTAGCATAAACATGCCCATCACTAGCACGGCACAACACATATGACGGGTTAAAGTCGCCAGCTTTGTTGGAGGAGATGGTTTTGCCCTTTTTGACATCAACACCCTCCACATTTTCCTTCTTCTCCTTAGGAGCACCCTATCCCTCTTTCACAAAGGTTTGCTTGAGAGGAGGAGGTCGTTTGGTCTTGTCGTTCTTCGTCTTATTCTTGGACTTGGGTGCAAACCCAATTCCCTTCTTGGCCACAACTTCCTTTCGATTGCTCAAAAGGTCGTTGAGGTTCTTCTCACCTTGAATGCATGTCACAAGGCCTTTCTCAAGCTGATCCTTCAACTTGGCATTCTCCTCCACAAGATGCACATGCTCACAACACGGGTTAGTAGCATATGCATTATCAATTAATACCATGTGAGGAAAGGTGGCCTTTTCCTTGGTTAGCTTAACTTGGAGTTGAGCATGAGACTCCTTGAGGTTAGCGTGAGCACCCTTCAAGACCTTGTGGGCCTTGTAAAGAACATCAAACTCCTCCTTGAGTCTAGCATTATCAACCCCAAGTTTAGCCTTCTTGGAAGTTAGCACACGAGACACGACAAGAGCATGATCAAGATCTTTCTTTAACTTAGCATGGTCATCATTTTATGACTCCTCAAGAGTCAAACGATCCCCACACTCTTCCTCAAGAGCATTAGAGAGATCCGATATCTCATCGGCATAGTCACGACTATGACCTTCCATCTTAGAGATGGTTTCTTCGTGATCCTCGATCATGTCAGTGGCTTCACCAAGTTGTTCCAAGAGAGCAACAAAGTGCTTCTTGGATTTTCCCTTGAGCTTACTCATAAATGACTCAAATTCATTCACATCCTCATTAGACCCCTCATGTTCATCAATGCAACCCTCCAAATAGGGATTAGTAATGATAGTGGTTTTGATGTTGGGGGTTACCTTGTTAGAGGCTTTAGCCATGAGGCACTTGGCGGTGATGTTCTCATTGGGGGAATCAAAGAGAGACACCCGGGGAGTGGTAGCAATGGCAACGGAGGCCATGACCATTGCTTCACCATTTTCATCATCATCGTCATCCTCATGGTATTCTTCTTGAACCACTAACCCACGAGTAGGAGTCTTCTTGGTGAAGTTCTTCTTGTTGGGGAAGGACTTGGCTTTGTCTTTTCGGATGAACTTGCCACCATTGTCTTCCCGCTTCTCGTAAGGACAATTCACAACGAAGTGGTTCACATTGCCACAGTTGAAACAAGTTCTAACTCGTTGATTGCCCTTGAAGCCACTTGAGTTGTTCTTGTTGAAGTTGGGCCTTGAATTCTTCTTGCTCCAAAATTGTCTTGAAGCAAGAGCCATGTGCTCATGATAATCATATTTCGTATCTTCGGGGTTGCTCTCCTCATCCTCCTCTTCTTCCTCTTCTTCCACAATAACCTTGGCCTTCAAGGCAAGATTGGGCTTTTTTGCCCTTTGAGAACGGAGCACCGCATTGTCGGCGGTCTTGTCCAAGATGCTCATTGCAACGAACTCATCCAACACTTCACTTGATGTCATGGAGTGGAAGTCCGGTCTTTGACAAATGATGGAGGACATGGCCTTATTCTAGGGCATCATGGCATTGAGGAACTTGTGCTTGATCCAATTGTCATCTGTGTCCTTGCTCCCATGATCTCAGAGTGAGACCGCAAGTTTGGTCACTCTTCGAAAGAGCTCACGAGGTTCATCATCTTCTTTCATTGCAAACTCATCGGCTTCATCTTGTACCACTTCATAGTTGGAGCGTTGAATGCTAGCACTTCCACGATAGAGAGACACAACGCATTGCCATGCGTCTTTGGCCATGGCACGGGGTCGAAGATGAGGGAGATCTTCGGGAAGGATTGCATCTTGGATGATGAAGAGAGCACTCTCATTGAATTGATTATCCACCACTTCTCTTGGGGTGAAGTTGCTTCGATCATGTGGATATAAACCTTCTTCAATGATTCTCCAAAGATTAGTATTCACACGATTTAAATGACGCTTGAAGCAATACACCCAAGAATCAAAATCCTCATTTTTCACAATCTTAGGGGGAGGACCGGCATGATTTAAATGAGTGGAGGGAATCGGTCCTCCATAAGTTGGAGGTTCCACATGGGCAAAGATGCCGGTGCCATTTCTACCACTAGTAGAAGGACCCTTCTCACTATTAGCTTCCCCCTTGTCGGAGTTAGCATCCGTCACCTTGTTAGTGGGATCACCCACTTTCAACGGCGCGGTAGGTAGTTTAAGTCCTTCTAAGAATTTATTAAACATGCTTTCTACCGTGGTTGTCATGGAGGTTTTCAATGTATCCAAGGCCACATTAAGTTCCTCACGTGACACCGCGGTTTCCCCATCACCCGTAGACGAGATCGGATTCACACAGGAGTGCTCCTCCTCCCCATGGTCTACGGTGTCAACCATACTCTTCGGACGGCAAAGTCCTTAATAAAGAGACGAGGCTCTGATACCAATTGAAAGGATCGATATAGTTGACTAGAGGGGGGGGGGTGAATAGGCAACTAACAATTTTTAGCTTTTCTTTACCAAATTCAACTTTGCATCAAAGTAGGTTGTCTAGATATGCAACTAGGTGAACAACCTATATGATGCAACAACAACAAGCATACAAGCAAGCAAACAGATAACACAAGTAAGCTAGCAAAAGTAAAGGTACGAGATAACCAAGAGTGGAGCCGGTGGAGACGAGGATGTGTTACCGAAGTTCCTTCCTTTTGAGGGGAAGTACGTCTCCGTTAGAGCGGTGTGGAGGCACAATGCTCCCCAATAAGCCACTAGGGCCACCGTATTCTACTCACGCCCTCACACAATGCGAGATGCCGTGATTCCACTATTGGTGCCCTTGAAGGCGGCAACCGGACCTTTACAAACAAGGTTGGGGCTCTCTCCACAACTTAATTGGAGGCTCCCAACGAAACCACGAAGCTTCACCACAATGGAATATGGCTCTGAGGTGACCTCAACCATCTAGGGTGCTCAAACACCCAAGAGTAATAAAATCCACACAAGAAAGTATGGGGGAAGCAAATATCCTTTGGTGGAAGTGTAGATCTAGGTCTCCTCCTTCAATCCCTAGCAAATCAACAAGTTTGAGTGGCTAGAGAGAGAGAGATCAGGCAAAGAGAGCTTGATAGCATTAATGGTGGAGTGACAGAGGTAAGAGGTGAAATTGGTAGGTGGAAGAACCACCTTATATAGAAACCCTAATAAATCCAACAATTACTGCGTTTTCAGCACTGCAGTGGTACAACCGCTCCTTGTCCCGGTACAACCGGGACTCACAGTGTATTGGCAGAACCCTACCAGGAGGTACAATCGGGCCACCAGGCGGTAGTACCGGTTTTAGAGAATAACCGGACCAACCGCCCAGCCACCGCTCAACTACCGACTTGAAGCAGAAGGAGTCACCCCGAGGGCGGTAGTTAGGCGGTCTTTGGACGATCTTGTTGCATGGCCTTGAGCGCTTGGGCGGATAAGATCAGAGCGGAAGAACTGCTCGAACCACCGGTGGTACCGGTTGACGAGGAACAACCGGACCAACCGGGCCACCACCGCCAGAGAACCGCATCAAAACAGAGGCTTGACCGGTACTTGGGCGGTGCATGGCCGGAACCACCGCCGCAGGTCTTTGCTGAGCCTGGTGGCGGTACCATCGCTCGGAGGTAGAGGTACCACCGCTCGATCAAGATAGGAAGGTGCTAAGAGCCAGCGGTACAACCGCTCGGGCAAGCAGTACAACCCCTGGGAAAGCACAGCAGGCAGTCAGATGAAAAAGGGAGACGCTCTCTCTCACACCTGAGGAAGACAAGAGAGGGGTGAGGGAGGTGAGGGAGTCCTGGACTAGGGGGTGTCCGGACAGCCCGACTATCATCGTCCGCCGGACTCCAAGACTACGAAGATACAAGATTGAAGACTCTGTCCCGTGTCCGGATGGGACTTTCCTTGGCGTGGAAGGAAAGCTTGGCGATACGGATATGTAGATGTCCTACCATTGTAACCGACTCTGTGTAACCCTAGCCCTCTCCGGTGTCTATATAAACCGGAGGGTTTAGTCCGTAGGACACAACAACCATTACAACAATCATACCATAGGCTAGCTTCTAGGGTTTAGCCTCCTTGATCTCTTGGTAGATCCACTCTTGTACTACCCATATCATAAATATCAATCAAGCAGGAGTAGGGTTTTACCTCCATCGAGAGGGCCCAAACCTGGGTAAAAACATCGTGTCCCTTGTCTCCTGTTACCATCCGCCTAGACGCACAGTTCGGGACCTCCTACCCGAGATCCGCCGGTTTTGACACCGACATTGGTGCTTTCATTGAGAGTTCCTCTGTGCCGTCACCGATAGGAAGGATGCCTCCTCCCGTCTTCAAGGATGGTATTTTCGCCAAAGGAGCCTTGGCCGCCGGCCAAACTGTCCGGCTAGGTGGTTTTCTTATAACTGCCTGTCCGGCCACCGCTTCGACAATGACCTCTCAAGTCGTCAAAAGCAATCTTCACGTCAGCTCGGAATTCGCCGAGCGGCTGGATCCAATAGAGCTCTCATCCGTAAATGAGCTCTTGGATTGCATCGCCGCCCTGGGAGTCGCTACAGACTACAATCAGATTGGGCTTAAAACCGATCTGAGAGAGATTAACTCTCCCCAGGTCACCCACCATGTTGCAGTGGTAGAGGAACAATGCGGCGACTCTTCTCCTGTATTGAAAACTAGTCATGTCCGGGCTTCCGAACCCTCCATGCCGGATTCCCACGGAGGGACGGTCTTCGATCAAGCACTGAACCTAAAGTCAGGCATTGGACCGGACTCGTTGGACAACGTTCCACTTTCCAAGCTTCCAAATTCGGAAACTTCTCGGCCCTGGAGCCTTAAGATGGGTAGGGTTCCGGACTCAATTCCACCCACCCGCCCAGACATATGCAATCTATCTCTAATCCAGGAAGAGCCCGCTGAAACAGTACACCATTACTGGGCCAGATTCCTCCTGGTTATGGACAGGATAAAGGACTGCCGAGAGGAAAACGCAATCTCAATCTTTTGCAATAATTGCATGGACGAGGGAATCTTGAACGCCATCAGCCGTCGTGAAGTTACACGCTTCGCCTACTGGCGTCCATAATCGAAAATCTTGTGCGATGGAAACTTCGGAAAACCGAAATTAAGTTTTGGGACAATCCGCCCGAATACAACCCGATCCGCAACAAAAGGGTGCATTACACTCGGGCACCGGGTATAAAACCAAAAAGCAAAAACCCCATAAAGGGCATGGAACCGTCTTTGGAGGGTGGCTTAGCGGACCTGTAAAATTCACGATATAGGGCGCCACCCCAACACATAGCCTTGAACATGTTGGATATTACGGCGGTGGCCAAAAGCGCGAGAAGCTTCTAACCCGTAAAACCACTCCAACAATACAGTGCGGTATCAACAGTCTTGAGACCTTCGCATCAAATAATATGCGAAGCGAACAATCCGCAGCCTGGCGAAGTCTACCAAGTAGCAACAACAAATCCATGGGCGACACAGCCATCACCTTCAACGCCAACGATGAACCTAAATTCCGAATAGCCCGACCACCAGCCGCACTGGTACTTAGTCCAATAGTGGATGGCTTTCGACTTACAAATGTCCTCATGGATGGCGGCAGCAGATTAAACCTCATCTACGAGGAAACTCTTCAAAAAATGGAAATAGACTGGAGCCGCATTGAGCGAAGCAGCACAACCTTCAGAGGAATAATCCCTAGCCGGGAAGCGCGCTGCACCGGAAAAATCACACTCGATGTGGTGTTCGGCTCGTTGGACAATTACAGATCCAAAGAAGTCACGTTCCAGGTGGCCCCGTTCAACAGCGGATATCACGCTATATTAGGACGAGAGGCATTCACAATTTTTCAAGCCGTACCCCACTACGGGTACATGAAGCTCAAAATGCCTGGGCCCGGCGGAATAATCACTCTCGTTAGTGATCCGGACATAGCACTCCGCGCCGAAAACAAGACAGCCGCATTAGCCTTGGAGGCACTATCCGAAGCCCTAGCGGCAGAAGAACTCATCGCGCTATGCTCTACGGTGAATAGGGACGATGTGATACTCGATAAGAGATCCAAGTCCACCTCCTTTAAACCAGCGGACGAAATAGTAAAATTCCAGGTCCACCCAACGGACCCGACAAAGACGGCCTCCATCGGGGCACAGTTGAACCCTGATGTAGACGCTGCACTGCGAGAATTCCTTCGGGAAAATTGGGACATCTTCGCCTGGCACCCTTCAGATATGCCGGGAATCCCACGCAGATTGGCAGAGCACAACCTAAACGTCCTAAAGGGATTCAAGCCAGTCAAACAGGCTCTTCGACGATTTTCCGAACCCAAAAGACAGGCAATGGGAGAAGAGCTAGCCAAACTATTGGAAGCCAGATTCATCAGAGACATCAAACATCCGGATTGGCTAGCAAACTTGGTAATGGTACCAAAGAAGGACAAATCCTGGCGCCTATGTGTCGATTTTAAAGACCTCAACAAGGCTTGCCCAAAGGATCCCTTCCCCCTCCCTTGCATCGACCAGATAATCGATGCTACCGCAGGACACGATTCATTGTGCTTCCTCGACGCATACTCCGGCTACCATCAAAACAAGATGGCGGAAGCAAACCAAGCCGCAACGGCATTCATCACTCCATATGGACCATTCTGCTTCAACACGATGCTCTTCGGACTTAAAAACATCGGCGCAACATATCAGCGCATGATTCAAACATGTCTGGCCACCCAGATCGGCAAAACAGTAGAGGCATACGTAGACGACGTAGTCGTCAAAACCAAACACGTCGAAACTCTAGTAGACAACTTGAGGCTCAAATTCGACAACCTCAGAGCATATGACATCAAGCTGAATCCGGATAAATGCATTTTCGGAGTACCGTCCGGAAAGCTCCTGGGCTTCATTGTATCCGGTAGAGGAATTGAAGCAAACCCAGCTAAGATCCGAGCTCTATCACAACTAGATATTCCAAAAGACCTCAAACAAATACAAAAGTTGACAGGATGCGTGGCGGCTCTAAGCCGCTTTATCTCCCGCCTAGGAGAAAAGGCATTGCCCCTCTATCGCCTCCTTAGGCGCACCGAACACTTCGAGTGGACGGATGCTGCCACTACCAGACTTAAAGAAATAAAAGCCATATTGGCAACAAATCCGGTCCTGGCTGCGCCCAAGCTGGGCGAACCAATGTTGTTATACATCGCGGCAACACATCAAGTTGTAAGCGCGGTACTCGTCGTCGAACGAGAGACAGAAGGGCATAAATTCCCTCTTCAAAAACCAGTGTACTACGTATCCACTGTTGTTAACCCCCTGCAAGTCCCGTTACCCGCACTATCAAAAGATAGCGTATGCGGTGTTCATGGCATCCCGGAAGCCCCGACACTACTTTCAAGAGTGTTCGATAACAGTGGCCTCCGAAGTACCCCTCAATGACATTATAAACAACCGCGACGCGATGGGCAGGATTGCAAAATGGGCCATTGAGCTCTTACCATTCGATATAACTTACAAACCTCGGCGAGCTATAAAGTCACAGGTTTTGGCTGACTTCCTCGCTGAATGGACCGAAGCCGAACTCCCTAAAGAGTACGGCGCATACTCGAATTGGATTATGCACTTCGACGGCTCTAAAATGTTGGCTGGATTGGGGGCTGGCGTCGTATTGACGTCCCCAACCGGGGACATAGTCCAATACATACTACAGATAATGTACACGGACTCCGACAACGCAGCCAAATACGAGGCCCTTTTACATGGCCTCCGGATGGCAATCTCCATGGGCATTCAATGCCTGGAGGTGCACGGGGATTCAAACCTTGCAATATCCCAAATAAATGGAGACTTTGATGCTAAGGATCCGAAGTGGCAGTATATCGTAACGCTGTCCTAAAAATGTCAGCTCGGTTTGACGGACTTGAATTCCACCACGTAGCCAGGGATAATAACCAAGCGGCCGACATATTGGCACGCATCAGCGCAAAACGTGACGCTGTCCCTCCAAACATCTTCCTAGAACGGCTGTTTAAGCCATCCGTACTATGGGAAGAGGAGTCCGAAATAACAAACCGAAGCAGCCGCACCAACCCAAACGCGAGCAATCGACATAACGGCGATTCAGCCGGCGAAATAACACCTTCAGCCCACGACATAATGGCGTAATCGCCCGTGGGCGAGCCATTCCTAGCCTACTTGCTTAGGCAGGAACTTCCAAGACCAAAATGAGGCCCATTGCATAGTCCGGCGATCTAAAGCCTACAAGGTCCATGAGGAGAACTCTATAAGAAAAGCACAACCGAGTCCTTCAAAGGTGTATCTCCAAGAAGAAGGGCGAAACCTTCGGCTGAAATTCATGCGGACTAGGCGGACACCACGCAGCAGCTCGGGCCCTTGTAGGAAAGGCATTCGTCAGATTTTATTGGCCGACGGCCCGGCAGCCTTCGGGACTTAGTCCGAAGATCGTCGGTTGTCGACTCTTTGCTAATCGAGCCATATGCCACCCACGCCCTCAAAACTATACCCATTACGGCGTTCATGATGCAGGGGCTTGACATGGTTGGACCCCTTAAAGGGGGAACCCACAAGCAAAGGTACCTATTGGTCATGGTGGATAAATTCACCAAATGGATAGAGGCCAAGCCAGTCAAAACGGTAGAGTTCGGACCAGTGATAGACTTTATCTCCGGGGTAGTACACCGTTATGGTGTCCCCCACAGCATCATCACCGATAACGACACGAACTTCACAGCTGACGAGGTTAAATCATGGTGCAAAAATATGGGCATTAAGCTCGATTACGCTTGATCTATCATCCTCAAACCAACGGTCAAGTGGAGCGAGCGAACGGTCTAATAATGGCGGCATCAAACATGACTAGTGCGGTCACTCACGAAATCTGACACGCACTGGGTAGAGGAGCTAGACTCCGTACTCTGGGGGCTGCAGACAACGCCCAACCATACTACCGGATTCACACCATTCTTTATGGTATACGGCGCAGAGGCAGTTCTGCCCCGTGACATCATTCATGACTCACCTCGAGTGCGCATGTACAAAGAAAGAGAAGCCGAGCTGGATCAGCAGGACAGCTTGGACGCATTGGAGGAAGAGCGCGACGTCGCCAAGGCTCGTTCCGCATTCTATCAGCAGCAGGCTCGAAGATATCAAAGCAGAGAAGTACGGGCCAAGACTTACAATGTTGGCGAACTAGTTCTATGCCTGCCGGACAAGAAAAAGGACAAACTCAAGCCCAAATGGGAGGGCCCTTTCATCATCGATCAAGTCCTGATCGGCGGAGCGTACCGTCTACGAAATGCATCGGACAACCGGCTCGAGCCGAACCCATGGAACACAGCCCGCCTCCGAAGATTCTATGCCTAGCGCCGGAATAAGAGTTCGTCCCCTTCCCCCGTCCAAACTTTTACATTGCAGCTGTCTTTTGTTTCTCTTTCTTCTCTCAACCCTTTTTCTAAAAAGCCCTTAAAGGCCTACTTGCACATTATTCGCATTCACTTGATGTGCCATCCGCACTCATTATACCTGGGGGCTTCTTTACCAGAAGCTTAATTATAAGGGCTTCATGCCCAGCACATGTGTCAAGCTTCCACATGTACCTTTTATTCACCATTATATGCATCGATATGACTTAAGTTTTGGCGGGCTGGGTTGCTGGCTCTGTGCTACCCCTCGTTCCCGATTGTTCGGCTAGGAGGTAAAGGAAGCACCTCTGCGATTGTTACTACCGGTTGGCGGATGTGTACCTCGACTTGGTGAAACCAAAGCTAGCGTTCTTAAGGGAATATTGATTCGGTGACTTGAAAGATGACTTTTTACCTACTTATTTATCGCCCCAGATGTTTTACTGCTTTTTGCAGTCCGGACATGCACTTTAGGGCATGCCTCCCGAGGAAAGGAACCCTTAACGGAACTATTCTCCTGGAAGATGTTTCTTACTAACCATGTAATATAACATAACTAGTTGGGCACTTATGCGATAAAGCATTAATGACCCCTACGCCTGGTCTCCATGCATACCCGGTTGTTTCTTACCGAGAAGGTATTCGGACACACTCAGGACTCTAGGGTCACGAGGTTGAAGCGAAAAGGTCGGCAAAGACAAGCGATCTACAATCCGGCTAGAAGGCATTTCACATGTCATTTTAAAATACATTGTCAAATCTCTCGTTGTATTCCTCCTCAATCCCGTCTAACAGCTGTCTAATTCTGATCCCGTTGGGAAAATTTAGCGGCCAACTCTACTTGGCCGTATACTAAACTCACAGGGATCTCCTTCCCATCGGGCCCCATAGGTCCGACCTCGGCCATGTGGTTGGGATCCGCCTTCTTGTACCGCGTCTTCACCATGGCCCAAGCCTCCCTGGCACCTTGGCGGCAGGCCGAAATCTTCCATAAACGGAAGCGCTGCCGCACTCCTTGAAGCTTCTCCGCAAGCTCCCCAAGGCCCTCGGGTAGGGAGAGGGCTGGCCATAAAGCACAGACGACGCCGCACATTACTGCCGAACTTCGTTCGAGCAGCCGCAACAACTTCGGGAAGTTGATCACCCATTGATACGGGCATCTCCTCCGCAGGGCGACCTGTGAGTATACCTACAAGACATATTTTGTCAATTGACTTCCTCGCCGAACTCTTCTTTTCAAAGGAGTCCGCTCAAGCACTTACTATAGATGCCGCGACAAAGCCGCTCAGTCTCCTTAACGGAGCCGGACAGCTCGGCCCAAACGCCTTTCAGCTCTTCTCCGAGCTGGGCGTGGGCATCCTGGAGCTTGTTCCTTTCCTGCTGCACCCTATTCAACACCCTCTCGCCGGCCTTCAGCTGGCGCAGTAGTTCTTGCCTATCCGGATCTTGTCCGGCAGCACCTACAACGTCATTATTAGACTTGCACGCACGCCGCACACCACTTATCTTTTTAAAATAATGTGTTACCAGGAGGGGTCCCTGTGTTTCCCCCGGCCTCGAGTTGGGCCTTGCACTCTTGCAGCTCCTGAGACAGTTGGGTATTCTTCTCCGTAAGACCCTGCGTTTCAAATGATCCTTAAATCAGTTAATATAACTACTTTAAGTCTCGGGGGCTACTGGCATATACAACTATTAAAATCTCTTACCCGTATGTCTTTTACATACTGCTCCGTGGCTCTGGTAAAACCATCTTGAGCCGCACGGAGGTGCGCGTCCCCCGCGTTAAAGGCATTCAACGCCTCAGGGGAGAAGCAC
The DNA here is from genome assembly GCA_021437245.1 of Aegilops speltoides. Lineage (NCBI taxonomy): Eukaryota > Viridiplantae > Streptophyta > Magnoliopsida > Poales > Poaceae > Aegilops > Aegilops speltoides. The sequence continues at coordinate 329,267,689 of CM038146.1, read as the reverse complement.
GCGTCATGAAATACTATCCCGCGGTGCCTGTGGTTCATGGCGCTCTCCACCTCAGACTTGGTGGCGGACAGTCTGTCGGCATCCTCCGTTGGAGGAGTGTCCGGCTCGCGCCTTGCGCTCGCCTCCCACTCCAGACCAGGTGCTGGAGCCTGGTTGGTAGAGGCTGGATTGGCAACCTCTACGCCCGCAGTCCGGCGGGCTCTTTTTCTCCTACAAAAGTCATGAGCACTCAAACGCTTCCTAGGAACGTTGCTCCAAATAATTGATTGTGAGCCATACCTTTGCGGCGACATTTCAGTCCGCACCGCGCTCCTCTTCCGCCTACTGGTCCGGACTGGCCTTTGTTGGTCAGCCGCCGCGGGCTCGGCTTCCCGCCTTGAAGGCGCTTCGTGCAAAACACCATCATATGAAGGTCAGAAATGAGCAAGGAAAAGATAATGGTGTCGGGACTTCGGTCACAATCACCTGGGAAGCCGGATATAGTCCAGGGTAGTCAGCCGTAATGGCGACTAAAGCATTATCCATGCTGAGCTGGTGGAACACCCCGTCGATTAGCTCCACTTTTATGTCCGGATCCTCTTCGGAGGCCGGATCCTGGGATCTCTCTGGATCCTCAGGTTGCGGAGCTGGACTTAGCATGTCCTCCACAACCCGACACAGCTCCTGCATTGAGAACATGATATAAGAAATTTAAACTTTGAAAGCGTGGGTCGGGCCCGTAAAGTGTTCGCTTACCCAACGCCGAGGGTTATTCATGGAGAACCCATTCAACGGGTTCGTCCGGAGAAAGTCCTCCTTCTCCCCCTTGTACAGGCCGGACAGGATCTTCGCCAGATCCTCGGCCGAATCCGGTCCTTTGCAGCCATGACGGGTGGCATCGTCCTCCCCGTTGAAATCCCACATGGGTTGGCCCCTGTATTGTAGTGGCTGCACCCCCCGTGTAATGCATGTTGCCATGACTCCAATCATGGTCAACCCGGAATGGGCCAGTAATCTTATCCGGCCCATCAAATAATGGACGCTCTTGTCTTCCTCCAGTTGGGGGCTCCGAGGACACCAACTAAGGCGTTTCTTCAGAGGAGCATTGCTGAACTCCGGGAGGCCGATCCGAATAGGGTCCGGCAGCGGAGCGTCTTCTATGTAAAACCATTCCGAAGGCCAGTCTTCGGACGCCTTCTTAGGGGTTTCGGATGGATATCCGGTCCCGGCAATGCGCCATATTTCGGCGCCGCCCACTTGATATATGGACCCCTCGTGAGAGCGGGGTACAAGGCAGAACAACCTCTTCCACAGTGCAAAATTGGACTCAACGCCCAGGAATAGCTCGCAAAGAGCTACGTAACCCGCGATATGCAGGATAGAGGCGGGCGTAAGGTGATGGAGCTGGAGTCCGTAGAACTCCAGGAGCCCGCGGAGGAACGGATGTATAGGAAACCCGAGCCCCCTTATCATATAGGGGACGAAGCAAACCCGCTGCCCTTTGTTGGGACTTGGGGTAGCCTCCGCTTGCTTCCCACCTTGGTAGGTGGCCAACCCGGCTCGGACCGGGACCATGAAGGCCGGAGGGAGATATCCCTTCGCTTGGAGCGTCACCAGCTTGTTGTGCGGGACGGAACATCTCCTCCAATCTCCTGGCGGAGGGCTGGGAGCGCGAGAAGAGGAGCCGCGTCGACGGTCCATGATAGAATGGATTCTTGGTCAAAAGCGCTCCAATGAGTACTCACGGAAGGAAGATGGTGTGATTTGGATCTAGATTCTTGCCTCTCTTATAGGCAGATTATTTGCACAGCTAGGGGGTTAAACATAAAAGATACCCTGGCTTTTCGCATTCGTGCGACGTGTGGAAGATGGCCATTATTGGGCGTGAAAGCCAAGAAGCGCAACATTGATAAGGAAGCCGGACACTGTTCGGCAAACACACGGGATTTGGAGGAGAACCCGCCTTGCAACACCGAAGACTATATACGCGCCGGACTTATCGTCATTGAAGCCTGGTTCGGGGGCTACTGAGGGAGTCCTGGACTAGGGGGTGTCCGGACAGCCGGACTATCATCGTCCGCCGGACTCCAAGACTACGAAGATACAAGATTGAAGACTCCGTCCCGTGTCCGGATGGGACTTTCCTTGGCGTGGAAGGCAAGCTTGGCGATAAGGATATGTAGATCTCCTACCATTGTAACCGACTCTGTGTAACCCTAGCCCTCTCCGGTGTCTATATAAACCAGAGGGTTTAGTCCGTAGGACACAACAACCATTACAACAATCATACCATAGGCTAGCTTCTAGGGTTTAGCCTCCTTGATCTCGTGGTAGATCCACTCTTGTACTACCCATATCATCAATATCAATCAAGCAGGAGTAGGGTTTTACCTCCATCGAGAGGGCCCGAACCTGGGTAAAAACATCGTGTCCCTTGTCTCCTGTTACCATCCGCCTAGACGCACAGTTCGGGACCCCCTACCCGAGATCCGCTGGTTTTGACACCGACAGGAGGTGTACGTGAACAGATTCCCCCTATTCTTTCCAATGTGGATTCCCTCTTGATAGTACGGGTTCCCTACGACCAAAGAGATAAAAAAGCGTAGAGGACTTCGTCTTCGATCTTTTCTTACGAGAGAGAAAAGCTATCCGATGTAAGCCTAAGCATCAAGAACCTGAAACATTTAGCACAATATTGGACCCACAAAGGGTTGTCATCATCATCCAAAACATAAAGTAGGGAAATGCCCTTTCACTTTTGCAATAAGTATATGAGTTCTTTATGACTAATGTGAGTCCATGGATTATACGCACTCTTACCCTTCCATCATTGCTAGCCTCTACGGTACCGTGCATTGCCCTTTCTCACCTTGAGAGTTGGTGCAAACTTAGCGGTGCATCAAACCCGTGATACGATACACTCTATCACACATAAACCTCCTTATATCTTCCTCAAAACAGCCACCATACCTACCTATTATGGCATTTCCATAGCCATTCCGAGATATATTGCCATGCAACTTTTCACCGTTCCGTTTATCATGACACATTTCATCATTGTCATATTGCTTTTGCATGATCATGTAGTTGACATCGTATTTGTGGCAAAGCCACCTTCATAAATTTTCATACATGTCACTCTTGATCCATTGCATATCCCGGTACACCGCCGGAGGCATTCATATAGAGTCATATTTTGTTCTAGTATCGAGTTGTAATTCATGAGTTGTAAATAAATAGAAGTGTGGTGATCATCATTATTAGAGCATTGTCCCCTATAAAAAAAGAGAAAGGCCAAAAAAAAGATAGGCCAAAAAAGAAAGGCCAAATAAAAAAAAGGCCCAAAAAAAGAAAAAAGGGGGACAATGTTACTATCTTTTTCCACACTTGTGCTTCAAAGTAGCACCATGTTCTTCATGATAGAGAGTCTCCTATGTTGTCACTTCATACAACAACAATCATGAAACATCAAGATCATTTTAACCAGTGGCGGAGCTACACAGAAATAGTTGGGCAGGCTAGGCAAACAAGCATCTTCCAATGGAGCGGTTTGAAATTCGGGACTAAATACAATGTACGGCTATCAATCTTCTAAATAAGAATCTTCCGGTGGCCATGGTTGTGCTGCTTGAGTGCTTGTTGTGCCAATTCTGCTCGGCTGCTCCTATGGCCCAAAATTCCTAATCCTAGTGCTACATCATAGCAGTTGAGAAGTCAACAACAACAACAACAACAACAACAACAACAACAACAACAACAACAATCGTGCAGTACTGCGGTGTAAGCTTTTAATAACAAGTCAACAACAGTCCACAGTAGAACACATGATCCTTCATTGCTTCAGGTTCATAGGAAGTGAGGAACAAGAACATATGTACGATATACCTTGCAAGATCCTTCACTGCTTCAACCTTCGAGTCATTGCGCCGGGACACCAGGGACTGGGATGTGGGCCAGTGACCGGGAGTCTGGGACGACAGGAAGTGACGGCGGACGGCCAAGCGGGACGGGCAAACAACGGGACCCAGAGGCAGGATTGCAAGATGGCCGAGCGGCGGAACGACGAGACGACCGAGCGGCGGGATGGCCAAGCAGCGACTGCTGACCCGTGGTGATGTGGGACTGGTGGGTGGTGGCCGACGCCCGACGGGTGACTTTGACGAGCAGCCGGGAGTGTGGCGGCTAGGGTAGGAATCGGGGAAGGTTCAAGGGTTGTGACTTGTGAGTGGGGAACGTGGGAAGGAGTTGGCGTCGTCGTAGGCCAAAACTGGGCTGAGCTAAATGGGCTACTGCCATACTGTGCAGGCTGGAACTTCTGTCTTTGCTATTCGGGCTTCGACCTATTCGGGTACCGAGACAAAACACTCGAATTTCCCAAAATAATTTCGGGTTTTCCTACAGGCCACCCGAGAAATGTGTTTGGGTTTTAGGTTCGGGTTATACGGGTTCAGGCTTTAGGTTTTTCGGGTTTGGGATTCAGGTTCGGGAAAAAGTGCCCAGCATGACCTGGAAGCTTCTAGAGACCATGAGAAGATGGGCTAGTGTGCCACTAGGCACTAAGGCACGTCAGGGGCCTCTGGCATGCCCTTGTGGGTAGTGGGGCCCACGTGGCTCTGTTTGACCTACCTCCGCCTCTATAAATACTCTAAAATCCCAAAAACCTCAAGGGAGTGGACGAAATACTTTTCTGCCACCGCAAGTTCCAGAAGCATGAGATCCAATCTAGAGGCCTTTTTCGGCACTCTGCTTGAGGGGCCAATGATCACGGAGGGGTTCTTCATCATCCTTGCTACCCCTACGATGATGCGTGAGTAGTTTACCACATACCTATGGGTCTGTAGTCAGGTCTGTAGTTAGTAGCTAGATGGCTTCTTCTCTCTTTTTGATCTTCAATACAATGTTCTCCTTTATGTTCTTGGAGATATATTTGATGTAATGACTTTTTGTGGTGTGTTTGTTGGGATCCGATGAATTGTGAGCTTATGATTTGATCTATCCATGAATATCATATTAGTTTTCTCTGAACTCTTTTATTCATAATTGTTATAGCCTCGTATTTCTTGTCTGATTTATTGGTTTGGTTTGGCCAACTAGATTGATTTATCTTGCCATGGGAAGAGGAGCTTTGTGATGGGTTCGATCGTGTGGTGCTCAATCTCAGTTTCAGAAAGAGACATGAAATGCATGTATCATTGCTATTAAGGGTACCAAGATGGGGTCTATTCATACATGAGTTTATCTTGTCTACATCATGTCATCTTGCCTAATGCCTTACTCCATTTTTCCACAAACTTAATACACTAGATGCATGCTGGATAGTGGTCGATGTGTGGAGTAATAGTAGGAGATGCAGAATCGTTTCGGTCTACTAATCTTGGACGTGATGCCTATATACATGATCATTGCCTTGGATATCGTCATAATTATTTGCGTTTCTATCAATTGCCCAACAGTAATTTATTTACCCACCGTATGCTATTTTCTCAAGAGAAGCCTCTAGTGAAAACTATGGCCCCCGGGCCTATCTTTTATCATATAAAAATCCTAAAAAAACTTGCTGCAATTTTATTTTATTTATTTTATTTTTTATTTTAGTTATATATTTATCAAATCCTATATAATTTAATCTATCTCAATACCGTTGAGGGATTGACAACCCCTCTACGCGTTGGGTTGCAAGTATGTTTTGTTTGTGCACAGGTGTTGTTTACATAGTGTTGCTTGGTTCTCCTACTGGATTGATAACCTTGGTTTTATAACTGAGGAAAATACTTATCTCTACTATATTACATCATCCCCTCCTCTTCGGGGAAATCCCAACGCAGTTCACAAGTAGCAGGAAGAATTTCTGGCGCCGTTGTCGGGGAGACATCATCAACATCTATCAAGTACCTATGCATAAACTTTCATCTCCTTGCATTTGCATTATTTGCCTTTTGCCTGTTGTTTTCATCTCCCCCACTTCTAAAATGTTTCATAAAAAATGTTTTACTTTGTTGCTTTGCTTGTTTGTTTTCCATAATTGTGTGTTTATTGAAAATCAGAAAACAAAAAGCTTATGGATCCTCATCCACTTGCTAATCTTTTTAAAAGATCCAATTATGATGAACCAATTGCTAGTGAGTTGAGTGCACTAGATTATCTTTATGCGGTTTTGATTGAAATTCTTGAATCTGAAAATTGTGATGAAGTGTTAAAATAAGAAATTTATAAAGTGGTTCACGGTAGCTCCTTGAATGAAAAGTATAATCGCAAGGATGTTATTATAAATTCTATTAATGTTAGTTGTGCTAATAATATGCGAAGCCCCAAGCTTGGGGATGCTAATTTTGCTATGTCCACTACTTATTGCAATGATCGTGATTGGGGTGATTCCTCTTATGACCTTGAAAATTTATTTAAGCCTCATGATGATTATGATATTGATAATAATGTTTCCAATAATATTGAAAGTGAGTTTGGAAGAGTTCGAACTTTAGATATAAAAGTGGGCTTGGGGAGGTCATGACTTTATTCATCATGAGGCTTAAATAAATTTTCAAGGTCATGAATTTATTTTCAAGGTCATAAGAGGAATCACCCCAATCATGATCATTGTAATAAGTAGTGGACATAGCAAAATTTTTGAGGGTGATCAATCTTATGAAATTTTTGATAAAAAAGGGCTTGGAGAGGTCATGACTTTATTTGATGATAATCCCACTATTTTTGGAGAGTGTCAACTTTGCATGTATGTGATAGTTATATTGTTGAATTTGAATATGATCCCACATGTAATTATTATGAGAGAGGGAAATATGGTTGTAGAAATTTTCATGTTGCTAGATTACCTCTCTTCATGTTGAGATTGTTGTCGGTGTCAAAACTGGCGGATCTCGGGTAGGGGGTCCTGAACTGTTCGTCTAAGGCTAATGGTAACAGGAGGCAGGGGACACGATCTCTGCTTCGACAAGACGTGCCGATAAAACCGCTTCCCGATATGTGCGGTGGCTGGTTGTGAAAAACGGTTCGAATAATGACCGAACCGTGGCGTGATGTCATGCTATAAAAAGTCATCAGCAGATTAGATTTGTGGAATATTATACTCTCTACGGTGGAATGTGGAATTTGTTTTGCAGAGCCGGACACGATCCTAGTGTTCTAAATCTCTTATGAAGAATTTGGAGAAGGAACCCGCCTTGCAATGCCGAAGACAATATGCGCGCCGGACTCATCGTCATTGAAGCCTGGTTCAGGGGCTACTGAGGGAGTCCTGGATTGAGGGGTCCTCGGACAACCAGACTATATACCTTAGCCGGACTATTGGGCTATGAAGATACAAGATTGAAGACTTCGTCCTGTGTCCGGATGGGACTCTCCTTTGCGTGGAAGGCAAGCTTGTATATTCGGATGTGTAGATTTCCTTCTCTGTCACCGACTCTGTGTAACCCTAGCCTCCTCCGGTGTCTATATGAACTGGAGGGTTTAGTTCGTAGGAGGAGAACAATCAGAATCATAGGCTAGCTTCTATGGTTTAGCCTCTACGATCTCGTGGTAGATCAACTCCTGTAATTCTCATATCATCAAGATCAATCAAGCAAGAAGTAGGGTATTACCTCCATCGAGAGGGCCTGAACCTGGGTAAAACATCATGTCCCCTGCCTCCTGTTACCATTAGCCTTAGATGCACAGTTCGGGACCCCCTACCCGAGATCCGCCGGTTTTGACACCGACATTGGTGCTTTCATTGAGAGTTCCACTGTGCCGTCGTGATAAGGCTTGATGGCTCCCTCAATCATCTTCAACGATGCGGTCTAGGGGAAGGTTTTCCTTCCTGGATAGATCTTCGTATTCGGCGGCTTCGTACTGCGGGCCAACTTGCTTGGCCATCTGGAGCAGATCGATAGCTATGCCCCTGGCCATCAGGTTAGGTTTGGAAGCTTAAACTATACTGCCGACATCCGCGGAGACTTGACCTTCGACGGATTCGAGCCCATGATAGGTGCGCCGAACAGTCATGACGGACATGACTTTGATCTGCCGTTGGACAGTATTCGGGAGATCGCACCCGCGTTGGCGCCGGGAATCAATCTGGAGCAAATCGTGCCTTCCGAGGACGGTGGATGGGCCCCGCCACGGAGGCCGCACACTCATCGGCGTCGGAGTCGAACACTGGTCCCACCTTCTGTGAGAGTGGCGTCATCGGACCCCCGGACTCATCTCCGGCTGCAGGATCCGAACCGCGTGCGTCCGTGCCTATCGAATCAGATTGGGCACCCGTCATGGAGTTCACTGTCACGGATATCTTTCTCCGCTCACCCCTGGGTGACGTGCTGAACTCATTAAGGTCTTTGTCCTTGTCAGGAGATTCTTGGCCGAACTATATCCGACTCGAGTGGGGAGCGGATGATGAAGAAATTCGTCCCCCACCCACCACCCACTTTACAGCCACTGTCGATGACTTAACCGACGTGCTTGACTTCGACTCCGAAGACATCGGCGGTATGGACAACGATGCAGGATAAGAACAGGAACCACCACCTGTAGGGCAATGGATAGCCACCTCATCATATGATATTTACATGGTGGACACCCCTAAAGAAAACAGTGACGATGAGGCAACGGAAGATAGCCCCTTGGGGAAGCAATCTAGACACCGGCATCATTGGCGCCGCTCCAAGCCCCGCCATAGCAACAATAGTGATACCGGCACAAGAGATAACAATCCGGATGGTGCCGAAGATGAAGAAAATCCTGCCCAGCCAGGCTTTGAGCAGGCCGAGCAAGAGGATGGGCAAGCTAGCCCTAAAGAACATGCAATTGATGGAGAATCAGAGGACGATAATTACATGCCTCTCTTCGAAGACGAAGTGAGCCTTGGCGATGAAGAATTCATCGTGCCCGAGGATCCCGTCGAGCAGGAGCGCTTCAAACACCGGCTTATAGACACTGCAAAAATCCTGAAGAAAAAGGAACAACAGCTTCAAGCTGATCAAGATCTGCTAACTGACAGATGGACCGAGGTCCTGGCTGCCGAGGAATACGGACTCGAGCGCCCTAGCAAAAGCTACCCAAAGCGCAGGCTGCTACCTCAACTCGAGGAAGAGGCTTCAAAGCCCACGCTACCAGTGCATGATGCGGTTGACCGACCACCCCGTGGCCGCGACAAAATGGCATACCAGCCTGAAGTCCAGACTGCACCCCGCCGCCAATCAAACGATAATACCAAGGCCCGGGGCTACACGAAGGACCTACGAGATGTATTGGAAAACAAAACAGGACAGTCAAGATCGATCTATGGATCACGGGGACACGCCCCAACGCGTGACAAGAATCGTCATGACGGATACACTAACAAATCCGGCCGGGCCGAATACAGTGAAACCCGACACAGAGGCGCCGCACACCCCCTATGCGTCAGTAATGAAGTAATGGATCATGAATTCCCAAAAGGGTTTAAACCCGTGAACATTGAATCATATGATGGCACCACAGACCCCGCAGTATGGATAGAAGATTCTTTTCTCCACATTCACATGGCCCGCGGAGATGATCTACACGCCATCAAGTACCACCCACTAAAACTAAAGGGACCGGCTCGGCATTGGCTGAATAGCTTGCCGGCAAACTCCATCAGGACTTGGGAGAACCTGGCAGACACATTCCTTGATAACTTCCAAGGCACTTGCATGCGTCCACCGGATGCTGATGATCTAAGTCACATAACTCAGCAGCCCGAAGAGTCAGCCAGGAAATTTTGGACCCGGTTCCTAACCAAAAAGAACCAAATTGTTGACTGTCCGGATGCTGAAGCCCTAGTGGCCTTTAAACATAACATCCGTGACGAATGGCTTGCCCGACATCTCCGTCAGGAAAAGCCAAAGTCCATGGCGGCTCTCACAACACTCATGACTCGCTTTTGCGCGGGTGAGGATAGGCCCGTAGCAACAATACAACAAGCAATCTAGGCACATCGAAAGCTAAAGATAGCAACGATAAATCACGGCGCAACAAACACAAGCGCCGCAAAAATGGTGATAACACCGAAAGATACGTCAGTCAATGCCAGATTCAGCAACCCCAAGGCCGGTCAGCAGAAGAAACCATTCAATAAAAACAATTCAGGCCCGTCCAGTTTTGACCGCATACTCGACCGTCCATGCCAAATTCATGGCACCCCTGGAAAACCAGCCAACCACACCAATAGAGAATGATGGGTCTTCAAACAAGCCGCAGGCCAGGCGCCGAAAACAAGGGGAAGGGGTCTCAAAGCGACGACGATGACCAAGAGCCTTGATCACCAAATATAGGAGGAAAGATGAAATTCCCTCCCCAGGTGAAAATGGTGAATATGATACACGCAAGCCACATTCCCAAGTGGAAACGTGCACTAAGGGAGGTCTATACAATCGACCCAAAGTTCAAACCATGGTCCTCTTGCCCGATCACCTTCGATCACAGGGACCACCCTACCAGTATCCGTCATAGCGGTTCGGCCACATTGGTCCTCGTCCCATCATTGACGGATTCCACCTCACACAAGTCCTTATGGACGGAGGCAGCAGCCTGAACCTGCTTTACCAGGATACAGTGTGCAAAATGGGCATCAACCCTTCAAGGATCAAGCCCACAAAAACCACCTTTAAAGGTATAATATCAGGTGTAGAGGCCTGTTGCACGGGTTCACTAGAAGTGGTCTTCGGATCTCCAGATAATCACTGTACCGAAGACTTAGTCTTTGACATCGTCCCCTTTTGCAGCGACCATTAGGAACTGCTCGGACGAACTGCATTCGCTCGGTTCAACGCGGTGCCACACTATGCCTACCGTAAATTAAAGATGCCCGGTCCACGCGGCGTCATCACGGTTAATGGTAGAAACAAATTTCCCCTCCCGGCCGAAGAGTCTACCACCACTTTAATAACAAGAACAATAAATGGCACCTTACTGTCGAACCTCGAGTCGAAGGCAAAGCTCCCAGACACCAACAAAGGAATCCGAACTACTGCATGGCAGGATAGCCTGGCCCGGTCGGAGATAAATTAAAAACACTCCGAAAAAGGATAGAACAAGCCACATGTTGCAGCTCAACCGCTAGGTGGCGCAAAACCATTTCTTACGATTTCTTTACAGGTTCACCTCTACGTAGGCCATGATGGAAGGCGTGGGAACAATTCGAGCGCGTCAGGGAATCTCTAGATATTCCCCTGTAATCATCCGACTACACCCCGGATCCGAACACAACTCCTGCATGCCTGGTATTAGCAGGTTCCACAATCATATTTCTTTTTATCACATCACCTGTACTCATACGAATTGACGTATTACTCAAATACAACATGTGGATTTATATGATGCTCACTTGTTACTATTTTGTATTTAAAAATTCCTTTGTTAAAAGGCGGCTGCTTATCGCAATATGCCTCAATATGCCAGGGGCTTCATCACACCCATACTATGGTAAAAAAGTCCGAACACCTTCACGGTAGTTTGGCACCCCGAACTTATAGCATTATATGCATCAACTCCGAATCATGTCTTGGGTCAATAGTTGGGTTTGCCCGGCTCCTATGTTTTGGTACCTTACGTTCCGCTATATCGGCTAAGGTAGCACTGGGAGAACTACTGCGATTGTGTCCCGGTTCTTCCGGATGAGCACCTCAGTAGAGAAAGCCGGAAACTGACTGTCATGATGTAGCAAGAGCTCGTCAGCTGTCCGAGAGGTTCTAAAATCTTTAAGGATTTCTCCCGCATAATGCTATAACCAATGCAGCATGCGATGGGTCTGCCTTTTCCGATCAGGCGCTTATAGAGCCCCTCGTGCGGACTTCCGAACTCTAGGGGATGTGCCTACCCTCCTCGAAACAACTCTTATGGCTAAGTGAGAGCGATAAAGCCCTATAGTCTGATTGCCTGGTTCGCTGTGCTGAACACCTCCATTAGGGACCCAAAACTGGGATAAAGAGTGCTCAGGTTTATCCCGAACACCCCCGTACTCACTACGTGGGGGCGGAAGTCGATGACTGGCCGACTCTCAGAATTATTATATACAACGGCCGCACAGGATGAAAAACATTCATACAACAAAGCAATAGATGATAAGAATGCTCTTGTTCAAATATTACAACGGACGAACATGACCGTATTCATGGAAATATAATGTCCTTGGTGCATTGCTCCGCCGCAAGGTGGGCTCCTTTCAAGACACCTTCATAATACAGTTCAGGCTTGCGGTGCTCCTTCCCCTCCGGCGGTCCCTCGGTCATCAGCTTCTCCGCATCCATCTTCCCCCAATGCACCTTGGCACGAGCGAAGGCCATTCGCGCACCCTCTATGCAAACCGACCGCTTGATGACTTCGAGTCGAGGGCAGGAACCTACAAGCCGCTTCACGAGACTAAAGTAGCTGCTTGGAATCAGCTCAGCGGGCCACAGCCGGATAATTAAATCCTTCATGGCTAATTTGGCCGCCTTGTGCAGCTCGACCAGCTGCTTGAGCTGATCGAAGAAAGGCACCGGATAATTCGGCGCCAGATACTGCATCCAGAAGAGCTTATCCGCAGTATTCCCCCTTCGGCTTGGTAGAATTGGGCGGCATCAGATATGCTGCGCGGCAGCTCCGCAAATACCCCTGTATAATCAAAACTCAAGATTTCAAATTTGATTTTCTCATCTCCTATACTTGCTTTTTACAGAAAAAGCCTTAGCAGCCGCAACCTTCCTTGCCTCCTGGATTTCCTTCAGGGCACCTTGGGCTTCACCCCGGGCATCACTTGCGGCTTGGCGAGCCTGGGAGAGTTCGGATTCTTTCCCTGCTAAACTCTGCTCCAGGGTCTCGCATTTCTGAACGGCCTCTTGAAGCTCTCGCTCAGCCTCAATAACTCTGGCCTCGTGCTTCTCATGGAGCACCTGCTCTGCGGCTGCTTTCCTCTCGGCTTCGGCCACAACCTTCTTCAAGGTCTCAATTTCAGCCGATGCCCCTAGAGCACATTATCAAAAGATTCTTATCACTCCTTTCGTGCTACATAAACAAGGTTTCTACATACCTTGATTATCCTCCAGCTGTCTCTTCACTTGGCCAAGTTCTCCTTCGGCCCGCTTCAGACTACACCTCAGTCCGGATACTTCCGCAGCTTGAGAGGCTGCAGTCGCTACAGATACCTGCTGATTAAAAGGAGTGATAAATATCATCAAGTGAGTCTCCTGCAAACATGAATTTGATCCCTTGTCCAGTTCTTTCTTCCACCATACAGTGTATCAGGGGCTGCTATCTATACCATGACATTCTCCCAAGAACTCATAAAACATACCTCAAAGCCTCTTATGAGGCTGACACAGGATTCGTTCAGTCCACTCTCAGCGGACTGAATCTTCTCAATCACCGCACCCATGAGGGCACGATGTTCATCAACGATGGAGGTGTTGGGGAACGTAGCAGAAATTCAAAATTTTCCTACGAGTCACCAAGATCTATCTATGGAGAGACTAGCAACAAGGGGAAGGAGAGTGCATCTACATACCCTTGTAGATCGCTAAGCGGAAGCATTCAAGAGAACAGGGTTGAAGGAGTCGTACTCGTCGTGATCCAAATCACCGGAGATCCTAGTGCGAGCAGACGGCACCTCCGCGTTCAACACACGTACATCCGGTGGCGTCTCCCATGCCTTGATCCAGCAATGAGAGAGGAGAGGTTGAGAAGACTCCATCCAGCAGCAGACAACGGCATGGTGGTGATGGAGGCGTGGCAATCTGCAGGCCGCCAAGCACCGCGGGAGAGGAGGAGGACTTGGGAGAGGGGGACGGCTGCACCAGAACATGGGTGAAGCTCCCATGTGCCTCCCCACTATATATAGGGGTGGAGGGGCTGGTTTCTTGCCCTCCAAGTCCATTGGGGCGTTGGCCAAGGTGGGAGGAAAGAAATCCCATCATTTCCTTCCCCACGATTGTTATCCCCCTTTTAGGGATCTTGATCTTATCCCTTGGGATATGATCTTGTTCCTTCTAAGGGGGATCTTGGTCTTGCTTGACCAGGGGTGTGGGGACTTGCCCCCACTACCACGTTCATGTGGGTCCCCCATACGTGGGCCCCACTCCGGAACCTTCTAGAACCTTCCGGTACAATACCGAAAAATCCCGAACATTTTCCGGTGGCCAAAATAGGACTTCCCATATATAAATCTTTACCTCCGGACCATTCCGGAACTCCTCATGACGTCCGGGATCTCATCCGGGACTCCGAACAACATTCGATAACCACATACAAACTTCCTTTATAACCTTAGCGTCATCGAACCTTAAGTGTGTAAACCCTACGGGTTTGGGAGACATGTAGACATGACCGAGACGTTCTCCGGTCAATAACCAACAGCGGGATCTGGATACCCATGTTGGCTCCCACATGTTCCACGATGATCTCATCGGATGAACCACGATGTCAAGGACTCAATCAATCCCGTATACAATTCCCTTTGTCTAACGGTATTGTACTTGCCCAAGATTCGATCGTCGGTATACCGATACCTTGTTAAATCTCGTTACCGGCAAGTCTCTTTACTCGTTTCGTAACACATCATCCCGTGATCAACCCCTTGGTCACATTGTGCACATTATGATGATGTCCTATCGAGTGGGCCCAGAGATACCTCTCTGTTTACGGAGTGACAAATCGATCTCGATTCATGCCAACCCAACAGACACTTTCGGAGATACCGTAGTGCACCTTTATAGCCACCCGATTCACGTTGTGACGTTTGGTACACCAAAGCATTCCTACGGTATCCGGAGTTGCACAATCTCATGGTCTAAGGAAAAGATACTTGACATTGAAAAGCTTTAGCATACTAACTACTACGATCTTTGTGCTAGGCTTAGGATTGGGTCTTGTCCATCACATCATTCTCCTAATGATGTGATCCGTTATCAACGACATCTAATGTCCATGGTCGGAAACCGTAACCATCTGTTGATCAACGACCTAGTCAACTAGAGGCTTACTAGGGACATGGTGTTGTCTATGTATCCACACATGTATCGAGTTTCCTATCAATACAATTATAGCATGGATAATAAGCGATTATCATGAACAAGGAAATATAATAATAACCAATTTATTATTGCCTCTAGGGCATATTTCCAATAGTCTCCCACTTGCACTAGAGTCAATAATCTAGTTCACATCGCCATGTGATTAACACTCACAGGTCACATCGCCATGTGACCAACATCCAAAGAGTTTACTAGTGTCACTAAACTAGTTCACATCATCATGTGATTAAGACTCAATGAGTTCTGGGGTTTGATCATGTTTTGCTTGCAAGAGAGGTTTTAGTCAATGGGTCTGCAACATTCAGATCCGTATGTACTTCGCAAATCTCTAGGTCATATTGTAAATGCTGCGTCCACGCTCCACTTGGAGCTATTCCAAATGGTTGCTCCACTATACGTATCCGGTTTGCTACTCAGAGTCACTCGGATAGGTGTTAAAGCTTGCATTGACGTAACCCTTTACGCCGAACTCTTTATCACCTCCATAATCGAGAAACATGTCCTTATTTACTGCAAGGACATTTTTTTTTGACCGCTGTCCAATGATCCATTCCTGGATCATTCTTGTACCCTTTGACTGACTCATGGCAAGGCACACTTCCGGTGTGGTACACAACATAGCATACTATAGAGCCTACGTCTGAAGTATAGGGGACGACCTTCGTCCTTTCTCTCTATTCTGCCGTGGTCGAGCTTTTAAGTCTTAACTTCATACCTTACATCTCAGGCAAGAACTCCTTCTTTGACTGATCCATCTTGAACACCTTCAAGATCGTGTCATGGTACATGCTCATTTGAAAGTACTATTAAGCATTTTGATCTATCTTATAGATCTTGATGCTTATTGTTCAAGTAGCCTAATCCAGGTTTTCCATTGAAAAACACTTTTCAAATAACCCTATATGCTTTCCAGAAATTCTACATCATTTCTGATCAATAACATATACTCATCAGAAATTCTATAGTGCTCCCACTCACTTCTTTGGAAATACAAGTTTCTCATAAACTTTGTATAAACAAAAATCTTTGATCATCTTATCAAAGTGCATATTCCAACTCCGAGATGCTTACTCTAGTCCATGGAAGGATCGCTGGAGCTAGCATACCTTTTAGCATCCTTAGGATCGACAAAACTTTTCTGATTTGTATCACATACAACCTTTCCTTACGAAAACTGGTAAGGAAACTCGTTTTGACAACCATCTGCCATATTTCATAAATGCAGCTAATGCTAACATGATTCCGACAGACTTAAGCATCGCTACGAATGAGAAAATCTCATCGTAGTCAACTTCCTTGAACTTGTGAAAAAACTCTTTGCCACAAGTCGAGCTTCATAGACGGTGACATTACCGTCCACGTCCATCTTCTTCTTAAAGATCCATTTATCTCAATGGCTTGCCGATCATTGGGCAAGTCCACCAAAGTCCATGCTTTGTTCTGATATATGGATCCTATCTCGGATTTCATGGCTTCTAACCATTTGTCAAAATTTGGGCCCACCATCGCTTCTCCATAGCTCGTAGGTTCATTGTTGTCTAGCAACATGACCTTCAAGACAAGATTACTGTACAACTCTGAAGCAGTACGCATCCTTGTCACCCTACGAGGTACGGTAGTGACTTGATCCGAAGTTTCATGATCACTATCATAGTGCCTCAGGAACAACTTCCCGTGCCCTGCTACACACTAGTTGTAGTGACGGTTCAATAACCATATCAAGTCTCCACCATCCTCCCACTCATCTTTTCGAGACAAACTTTTCCTCGAGAAAGGACCCGATTCAAGAAACAATCCCTATTGCTTTCGGATCTGAATTAGGAGGTATACCCAACTGTTTTGGGTGTCCTATGAAGATGCATTTTATCCGCTTTGGGTTCGATCTTATCAACCTAAAACTTTTTCACATAAGCGTCGCAGCCCCAAACTTTTAAGAAATGACAGCTTAGGTTTCTCTAAACCATACGGTGTCATCTCAACAGAATTACGTGGTGCCCTATTTAAAGTGAATGTGGTTGTCTCTAATGCCTAACCCATAAACGATAGTGGTAATTCGATAAGAGACATCATGGTACGCACCATATCCAATAGGGTGCAACTATGATGTTCGAACACACCATCAAACTATGGTGTTCCAGGCGGTATTAATTGTGAAACAATTTCCACGATGTCTTAATTGCGTGCCAAAGCTCGTAACTCAGATATTCATCTCTATGATCATATCATAGACATTTCATCCTCTTGTCACGATGATCTTCAACTTCACTCTGAAATTACTTGAACCATTCAATAATTCAGACTTGTGTTTCATCAAGTAAATATACTCTACATCTACTCGAATCATCGTGAAGTAAGAACATAACGATATTCATTTGCATGCCTCGGCACTCATTGGACTGCACACATCAAAATGTGTTACTTCCAACAAGTTGCTATCTTGTTCCATTTCTTTGAAAAACGAGGCTTTTTAGTCATCTTGCCCATGTGGTATGATTTGCATATCTCAAGTGATTCAAAATCAAGTGAGTCCAAACGATCCATCTGCATGGAGTTTCTTCATGCGTATACACCAATAGAAATGGTTCGCATGTCTCAAACTTTTCAAAACGAGTGAGTCCAAAGATCCATCAACATGGAGCTTCTTCATGCATTTTACACCAATATGACTTACATGGCAGTGCCACAAGTAAGTGGTACTATCATTACTATCTTATATCTTTTTGGCATGAAAATGTGTATCACTACGATCGAGATTCAATAAACCATTCCTTTAGGTGCAAGACCATTGAAGGTATTATTCAAATAAATAGAGTAACCATTATTCTCCTTAAATGAATAACCGTATTGCGATAGACATAATCCAATCATGTCTATGCTCAATGCAAACACCAAACCTCGATGGTAGAGGGAGCGTGCGATGCTTGATCACATCAACCTTGGAAACACTTCCAACACATATCGTCAGCTCACCTTTAGCTAGTCTCCGTTTATTCCGTAGCTTTTATTTCGAGTTACTAACACTTAGCAAACGAACCGGTATCTAATACCCTGGTGCTACTAGGAGTACTAGTAAAGTACACATTAACATAATGTATATCAATATACTTCTATCGACCTTGCCACCTTCTCATCTACCAAGTATCTAGGGTAATTCCGCTCCGATTGGTTGTTCCCTTATTACGAAGCACTTAGTCTCGGGTTTGGGTTCAACCTTGGGTTTCTTCACTAGAGCAGCAGCTGATTTGCCGTTTCATGAAGTATACCTTCTTGCCCTTGCCCTTCTTGAAACTAGTTGTTTCACTAACCATCAACAATTGATGCTCCTTCTTGATTTCTACGTTCGCGGTGTCAAACATCGCGAATACCTCAAGGATCATCATATCTATCCCTAATATGTTATAGCTCATCACGAAGCTCTAGCAGCTTGGTGGTAATGACTTTGGAGAAACATCACTATCTCATCTGGAAGATCAACTCCCACTCGATTCAAGTGATTGTTGCACTCAGACAATCTGAGCACAGCTCAATGATTGAGCTTTTCTCCCTTAGTTTCCAGGCTAAGAAAATCATCGGAGGTCTCATACCTCTTGGCGTGGGCACGAGCCACGAAATCTCAATTTCAGCCCTCGAAACATCTCATATGTTCATGACGTTCAAAAACGTCTTTGGTGCCTCAACTCTAAACCGTTTGGTGAACTATCACGTAGTTATCAAAAGCGTGTATGTCGATGTTCGCAACATCCACAAATGACGTTTGGGGTTCAAAGACATTGGCGGTGCATTAAGGACATAAGCTTTCTCGTCCGCATAATCGCTACTATCAACTTCCAACTATATTTTCTCTAGGAACATATCTAAACAGTGGAACTAAAGCGCGAGCTTACGACATAATTTGCAAAGATCTTTTGACTATGTTTAGGATAATTAAGTTCATCTTATGAACTCCCACTCAGATAGACATCCCTCTGGTCATCTAAGTGATTACATGATCCGAGTCAACTAGGCCGTGTCCGATCATCACGTGAGACGGACTAGTCATCATCGGTGAACATCTTCATGTTGATCGTATCTACTATATGACTCATGCTCGACCTTTCGGTCTCCGTGTTCCGAGGCCATGTCTGTACATGCTAGGCTCGTCAAGTTAACCCTAAGTGTTTCGCATGTGCAAATCTGTCTTACACCCGTTGTATGTGAACGTAAGAATCCATCACACCGGATCATCACGTGGTGCTTAGAAGCGACGAACTTTAGCAACGGTGCACAGTTAGGGGAGAACACTTCTTGAAATTGTTGTAAGGGATCATCTTATTTACTACCGTCGTTCTAAGTAAACAAGATGCATAAACATGATAAACATCACATGCAATCAAATAGTGACATGATATGGCCAATATCATTTTGCTCCTTTTGATCTCCATCTTCGGGCTCCATGATCATCATCGTCACCGGCATGACACCATGATCTCCATCATCATGATCTCCATCATCGTGTCTCCATGAAGTTGTCTCGCCAACTTATTACTTCTACTACTATGGCTACGGTTAGCAATAAAGTAAAGTAATTACATGGCGTTGTTCAATGACACGCAGGTCATACAATAAATAAAGACAACTCCTATGGCTCCTGCGGTTGTCATACTCATCGACATGCAAGTCGTGATTCCTATTACAAGAACATGATCAATCTCATACATCACATATTATTCATCACATTCTTCTTGGCCATATCACATCACATAGCATACCTCGCAAAAACAAGTTAGGCGTCCTCTAATTGTTGTTGCATGTTTTACGTGGCTGCTATGGGTTTCTAGCAAAACGTTTCTTACCTACGCAAAACCACAACGTGATATGCCAATTGCTATTTACCATTCATAAGGACCCTTTTCATCGAATCCGTTCCGACTAAAGTGGGAGAGCGGCACCGCTAGCCACCTTATGCACCAAGTGCATGTCGATCGGTGGAACTGTCTCACGAAATGCGTGTAAGGTCGGTCCGGCCGCTTCATCCCACAATACCGTCGAAACAAGATTGGACTAGTAACGGTAAGCATATTGAACAAAATCAACGCCCACAACAACTATGTGTTCTACTCGTGCAAAGAATCTACATAATAGACCTAGCTCATGATGCCCTTTGTTGGGGAGCGAGCAGAAATTCAAAATTTTCCCACGAGTCACCAAGATCTATCTATGGAGAGACTAGAAATGAGGGGAAGGAGAGTGCATCTACATACCCTTGTAGATCGCTAAGCGGAAGCATTCAAGAGAACGGGGTTGAAGGAGTCGACTCGTCGTGATCCAAATCACGGAGATCCTAGTGCGAGCGGACGGCACCTCCGCGTTCAACACACGTACAGCCCGGTGACGTCTCCCATGCCTTGATCCAGCAAAGAGAGAGGGAGAGGTTGAGGAAGACTCCATCCAGCAGCAGCACAACGGCATGGTAGTGATGGAGGAGCGTGGCAATCCTGCAGGGCTTCGCCAAGCACCGCGGGAGAGGAGGAGGACTTGGGAGAGGGGAAGGGCTGCACCAGAACATGGGGTGAAGCTCCCATGCGCCTACCCACTATATATAGGGGTGGAGGGGCTGGTTTCTTGCCCTCCAAGTCCATTGGGGCGTTGGCCAAGGTGGGAGGAAAGAAATCCCATCATTTCCTTCCCCACCGATTGTTATCCCCCCTTTTTAGGGATCTTGATCTTATCCCTTCGGGATATGATCTTATTCCTTCTAAGGGGGGATCTTGGTGCGCCTTGACCAGGGGTGTGGGGCCTTGCCCCCACTACCCACATTCATGTGGGTCCCCCCATGCAGGTGGGCCCCACTCCAGAACTTTCTAGAACCTTCCCGGTACAATACCGAAAAATCCCAAACATTTTCCGGTGGCCAAAATAGGACTTCCCATATATAAATCTTTACCTCCGAACCATTCCGGAACTCCTCGTGACGTCCGGGATCTCATCCGGGACTCCGAACAACAATCGGTAACCACATACAAACTTCCTTTATAACCCTAGCGTCATCGAACCTTAAGTGTGTAGACCCTACAGGTTCGGGAGACATGTAGACATGACCGAGACGTTCTCCGGTCAATAACCAACAACGGGATCTGGATACCCATGTTGGCTCCCACATGTTCCACGATGATCTCATCGGATGAACCACGATGTCAAGGACTCAATCAATCCCGTATACAATTCCCTTTGTCTAACGGTATTGTACTTGCCCGAGATTCGATTGTCGGTATACCGATACCTTGTTCAATCTCGTTACCGGCAAGTCTCTTTACTCGTTCCGTAACACATCATCCTGTGATCAACCCCTTGGTCACATTGTGCACATTATGATGATGTCCTACCGAGTGGGCCCAGAGATACCTCTCCGTTTACGGAGTGACAAATCGATCTCGATTCATGCCAACCCACAGACACTTTCGGAGATACCTGAGTGCACCTTTATAGCCACCCAGTTATGTTGTGACGTTTGGTACACCCAAAGCATTCCTACGGTATCCGGGAGTTGCACAATCTCATGGTCTAAGGAAAAGATACTTGACATTGAAAAGCTTTAGCATACGAACTACGATCTTTGTGCTAGGCTTAGGATTGGGTCTTGTCCATCACATCATTCTCCTAATGATGTGATCCGTTATCAACGACATCTAATGTCCATGGTCGAAACCGTAACCATCTGTTGATCAACGAGCTAGTCAACTAGAGGCTTACTAGGGACATGGTGTTGTCTATGTATCCACACATGTATCTGAGTTTCCTATCAATACAATTATAGCATGGATAATAAATGATTATCATGAACAAGGAAATATAATAATAACCAATTTATTATTGCCTCTAGGGCATATTTCCAACAGGAGGCACCCTTCAGCGCCGGTAATAAAGTATCTGGCACCCCTGGTTGAACAGAGGCGGCCGATGGATGGGACTCGAGGACCTACAGGTCTCTAGAATCATGTCTGGCTTGGGTCCGGATTCAAGATGACCTCCGCCGTCGACACCCACGGGATTTTTCTCTCCCATGTAACCGACCCCAGAAGTATGGCTTCTTGGCGCCGCCTTCGTGACCTTCCCCCCTCCTCCGTGGCCTAGGTCCTTCTGTGACGAAACCTCGGTTTTGTTCCTACGTTTGGAGGAGGAGGCCTTCAGGGGTGTCCCACTCCCCATAGCATCCGAACCCAGCAGATCCTCTGACGAGGATTGCTTGGCGCGGGGCTTCGCTGGACTGAAAAAGAAAAGCACGACTCAGATTAAAATGTGATGCCATGACAAGTCCGGACGCATGAGTGTGTTCGGATTTTAATTGCTTACGAGTTCACCAGGGGCTCGGCCCTGGGATCCCACCCCGGGATGCTATCGGTGGCGCCGGTGGACTCCTCTTGAAGAAGAGTTTTTCCCTGCTTAGGCGAATCGGCCTCCAAGGAGCTGGAGGCCGTTCTTTTCTTCTTTCCCCCTGCGGGGGATTCGTCCCTCTCCCCCCCGTCCTCTTCGGTGGAAGAATGGGCATAGGAGTCTTCGGATTTGGTGTCTGTGGTACCACAGTGACGGAGGCCGCTCCTGGTCTTCTTGGCTTCCTTCTCGGTCCTTTCTCCTTTGGCGCTTTATATGGCACCGGGACCAGCATCTTCATCAGGAGTGGGCCAGACGGTTCTTCTGGCAGAGGGGCAGATAGTAGAATCACCCCGCCTTCTTCGCCCAACCCTAGGAAAAATGATGGGAAATATGTTAAGTGTCCCCCTAAGGATGTACGGACAGAATGCATGAATTATCAAACATTCAGTTGCTTACCAAACTTGCGGGGCGGGACAGTTGGTATCCGCGGTCCTCGGTGGAGTCCGGCCACGGTTTGCCAGACTTGAAAAGCACCTTCCAGATGTCCTTGTGTGTAGAGCCAAAGAGCTCTAGTAGGGTCTGGTGCTTGGCCGGGTCGAACTCCCATAGATTGCAAGTTCGGTGTTGACATGGTAGAATCTGGCAAACCAACATCACCTGGACTACATTGACGAGCTTGACGCTCTTGTCTTCCATGTCTTGGACGCGCGTCTGGAGCTCTGATAGCTCGTCAGACGAAGCCCAGCTCAGGCCCTTCTCGTGCCATGACGTAAGTCGCAGGGGGGCACCGCATCTGAACTTCAGAATGGCGGTCCACTCCTTGCCACGCGGCTCGGTGATGTAGAACCATTGCTGCTGCCACTCCTTGACAGAATCATTGAAAGTCCCTGTCGGCCATGTTACATTGGGCATCTTGCTCACCATGGCGCCTCCACATTCAGCATGCTCGCCGCTCACTACCTTGGGCTTTACATCAATCTCGTAATAGTACATGACGCCGCGGACAAATGGGTGGAGGGGAAACCCCCGCGGACAAAATGAGGGAGAAATACCACCCTCTCATGGGGTTCCGGGTTGGGGACTATCTGTCCGGCCGTCGGAAGACGGTGGCCAATTCTCTTGGCCAGACACCCCCTGAAGCTTTTTGATGTCCTTCTCTCGGACGGTAGAGGCCATCCACTTGCCTCCTGCTCCAGATCTAGACATCTTCAGGAAGCCTTTTTGGGCGAAGAAGAGAAATGCTCGGGCACTAGGGCTCGGGCGGAAAGGAATGGATGAATAGGGAAGGGCGTGGGTGAAAGGAAAGACTCTCATCCCCTTATAATGGCAGCAAATATCCTGTGCCTCCCCACTTGCCCGCTAAAATCACTATTCCCCAAACACCATGTTTGATGGCACGGTTGGGTTACTGACATCTATATTGATGAGGATCCCGTGATAAGGGGACACGATCTCTGCTTCGACAAGACGTGCCAATAAAACCGCTTCACGATATGTGCGGTGGCTAGTTGTGAAAAACGGTTCGAATAATGACCGAACCGTGGCGTGATGTCATGCTATAAAAAGCCGTCTGCAGATTAGATTTGTGGAATATTATACTCTCTACGGTGGAATGTGGAATTTGTTTGCAGAGCCGGACACGATCCTTGTGTTCTAAATCTCTTACGAAGAATTCGGAGAAGGAACCCGCCTTGCAATGCCGAAGACAATCTGCGTGCTGGACTCATCGTCATTGAAGCCTGGTTCAGGGGATACTGAGGGAGTCCTGGATTGAGGGGTCCTTGGACAACTGGACTATATACCTTAGCCGGACTGTTGGGCTATGCAGATACAAGATTGAAGACTTTGTCCCGTGTCCGGATGGGACTCGCCTTTGCGTGGAAGGCAAGCTTGGATATTCGGATGTGTAGATTTCCTTCTCTATAACCGAGTCTGTGTAACCCTAGCCCCCTCCGGTGTCTATATAAACCGGAGGGTTTAGTTCGTAGGAGGAGAACAATCAGAATCATAGGCTAGCTTCTAGGGTTTAGCCTCTACGATCTCGTGGTAGATCAACTCTTGTAATACTCATATCATCAAGATCAATCAAGCAGGAAGTAGGGTATTACCTCCATCGAGAGGGCCCGAACCTGGGTAAAACATCGTGTCCCCTACCTCCTGTTACCATCAGCCTTAGATGAACAGTTCAGGACCCCCTACCCGAGATCCGCCGGTTTTGACACCGACAATTGTCAATATTTATTCCTTTTGCTTTCATATGCTAGTTCTTGCTTGTTTTGATAATTTGGTCGCTTATAAAATGCCTATGCATAACAAGTATGTTAGAACTAAATTTAATTTTCACATGCTATATGATGCTCTCTTTGTGCTTCAATTCTTGTCTTTCATGTGAGCATCATTAAAATTATCAATGCCTAGCTAAGAGGCTTTAAAGAGAAGTGCTTGTTGGGAGACAACCTAATACATTCCTTTTTTGTTTTTATGTGTTTATGCAATTATGCTACTATTATGATTGTGCTTTTTATGTTTCAGTTAGTGTTTGTGCCAAGTAAAGCCTTTAGGATGGTTTGGGTGATAGTTGATTTGATTCTGTGCATTAACAGAAAATTTTGCGTCCAGTAGTAGAATTGTTAAAATTCACTGGTGTGTGATAAAATTCTAAATTTTTTACGCATGATTGATATACAAATTTCCCATGTTTTCCTAGTGTTTCAGAGTTTTTGGAGTTACAGACGTATAATCAATATCCAGAGCTACAGACTGGTCTGTTTTTGACAGATTCTGTTTTTGTTGCATTGTGTGCTTATTTTGATGAATCTATGGATTGTGTCAAGGGTATAAGCCATGGTAATGTTAGAATACAATAGGTATAATGCAATAATAAAATATGAATGAGTTTGCAACATCACTTAAAGTGGTGATTTGCTTTATTATACTAACAGATCTCACAAAGGTTTTGTTAAGTTTTGTGTGATTGAAGTTTTCAAGTTTTGGGTGAGATCACGATGGATGAAGGAATAAGGAGTGGCAAGAGCCTAAGCTTGGGGATGCCCAAGGCCTCCCAAGGTTATATTCAAGGACTCCCAAGCAAGTAAGCTTGGGGATGCCCCGAAAGGCATCCCCTCTTTCTTCTAACAACCATCGGTAATTTTACTTGGAGCTATATTTTTATTCATCACATATCATGAGTTTTGCTTGGAGCATCTTGCATTATATGAGTCTTTGCTTGTTTTATTATTTATTTTGTCAATCATCCTTGCTGAACAGACATGTTTGAGAGAGCCACACGCATTCATGATTTGCTAGAATACTCTATGTCGGTGGGAACGACACCTATGGGATCACAAGAATCCCTACTACGGTTGTAGGGCACGGGGTGGTGAGAAGAGCGGGATCAACAATCTGCACAACCACTCGGGTTGTTTACCCAGGTTTGCGCCGAGAGGATTCGTAATACCCTAGTCCTGCTTTGGTGTGTATATTTGTGCTCTTGGAGTTCTTGAGATAGCTACCATGAGCGTGACTTGTCCCAGGGTCCGAATCCTTCTCCAGGATGCCTCAAGCCTCCTTTTATAGCCAAGGGGATCACCACAGTGGAACACAGGAGGTGGCATCGGTGTATTGTGGCTAAGCTTATCGCTTAGCCATTATGGGACAAGACACATTTAATGCGCCCCTTAGGTGTCCCCCTCACTTTACCGCCGACTCGCCCTTCTTCGACACGCGCCCGGGCCAGCGAGGCGGTCAGCGCCATGTAGGCTGGCAGGCTGCTGAGGTGGCGCGGTGGTAGGGCCTTCACGAAGATTTGCATGCCACCACATAGGCATGTGCTGAGTTGGCTTGGAAGCCTCACGTCGACACGCAGGTGCCTGCCTAGCTGGTGGGCTGGCAACTGCATGGGAGCGGCGGTGGAAACTTGGCAGGCGTGGGCCTGGCTGTGGCCCCGCGGATGTCCTCGGCAAGGGCCTTGCCGGGGCCCTGGCAAGGGTCTTGCTGTGGCGTTGTGGTCGTCCCCGGCAAGAATCTTGCCAGAGGTCTTGTGGGTTTCCTCGGCAAAGATCTCGCCGAGGTTCGTCGTCTTCTAATCCTCATTTGACTTGGAGTGTTCATGATCTTCACAAAGATCCCCATGCCATCATGGAGGTGCCTCCCGAGCCTTGGTCCCAACGTGGTTGGCGGTGTTGGAAAACCTGGGGCTCAAGGGTGGTGCGCTCCGCTGATGTTGGGCAAGTTGCCCCAGCAAGGGTCTTGCCGGGGCCGTGGAGGCCGCCCGGCAACGGTCTTGCCAGGGGAGCCCACCTCGCCCTCTTGCTCTTCGTGTCTATGTCTTGGCGTTGCTTTGACTAGCTTGTGGATTTGACTCCTCCCTCTACCCTGCTAAGCGTGGCCAGGGGCGCGGATATGACTGCCCGTGCACAAGCAAGGGGTACAAAGGAGTGCCCCTACTTTAGTACACTGACAGGAGCCCCCGGGCCTGGGCCACACATAAGCGCAATGCGTTGTTGGGCTAGGCCCAAAACGGTGCGCGGGCAGGCGGGGCGGTTTTTACCGCAGTAACTTTTTTCCGTCCGCTGCGCCTCCCCACGACTCGCGTTGAATGTGTGACGTGGGGGCGCACGTGTGGTGACTGAAGCGCGCTTGCGTCATCCCGCAGTGAACAGTAAAGAGGTGGCTTGCGTGTCTTTTCAAGACTGCAGGGCCGCTGCTCATTTACGTTTTCTCCTTTGGAATCGGCGTTCCACATGTCCCACTACACCCTTCCT
The DNA here is from genome assembly GCA_021437245.1 of Aegilops speltoides. Lineage (NCBI taxonomy): Eukaryota > Viridiplantae > Streptophyta > Magnoliopsida > Poales > Poaceae > Aegilops > Aegilops speltoides. The sequence goes on along the minus strand of CM038146.1, from coordinate 329,240,574 downwards.
TCACGCCACGTACGCTGCACGCATGGCACAGGGCGGGTGGCAGGCGTGCGGAATATGGGAAGACGTGCGCGTGTGGGTTGATACCCACGCGCCTTCAATTGGGCGGGGAGGGCGGTCAACGGCCTCGCCCGCTGTCACCTTAATGAGCTGGATTGGCTGAGAGGGGCGACCGAGCCCTGACCCCGCCCCTTTATAAGGAGGGGAGCGGGAGGGACAGCACCTCTCAGTCCTTCGCCCTCCACCTCTTCCCATCCTTTCTTCTTCTTGCCTTCTGCCATGGCGAGAGGGCGCGCTGACACTTCGACGGTGGCGGTGAGGGTCTCTGCTTGACAACGCGCCGCTCCTCCCCAAGAGCCCGTGGCGGCAGAGCCGGCCGCGAGGGGAAGGGGGAGGGGGCGATGCCGAGGCCGCCATGGTGCTCAGGTAAGAGGATGACGGGGCGGCGCATCGGCCTCGCCTCCGCCAGCAGTCCTTCCCCCAATGGAGGGTCACGTTGGGGACCAGCCCCGCGAGTTCTTCATCAGGCTGCACCGGCCGGCACATCATCATCTTCGTCTCCCTACTCCATTCGCTCAGGAGATGGAGCTCGACCCACCGCAGGTACTGAGGCTGCACATGAGGGGCTGCGGGAACAACGGCACATGGGCCGATGTTGATTTCCCAGCCCCTCACGTCATGTATCTTAGCCGCGGATGGGAAGACCTTTGCTCGCATCCATAGCCTGACGGCGGGGCTAATTCTCTACTTCAACTTAATGGAGAATGGCCTCCTCTCCGTCAAGGTCTTCGGCGATTTCGGAACTCGCCTGAAATGTGATACGTCCATTTTGCATCATGCTTTTATATCGATATTTATTGCATTATGGGCTGTTATTACACGTTATGTCACAATACTTATGGCTATTCTCTCTTATTTTACAAGGTTTATCATGAAAAGGGAGAATGTCGGCAGCTGGGATTCTGGCTGGAAAAGGAGCAAATATTGGAAACCTATTCTGCACAGCTCCAAAAGTCCTAAAACTCCACAAAAGTCATTTTTCGAATTAATAAGAATTATTGAGTGAAGAAAGTACCCGAGGGGTGCTACGTCTTGAGCTTGCGTTGGTTTTCCTCGAAGAGGAGAGGGTGATGCAGCAAAGTGTAGCGTAAGTATTTCCCTCAGTTTTGAGAACCAAGGTATCAATCCAGTAGGAGGCTCCTCAAAAGCCCCACGCACCTACACAAACAAACTGAGAACTCGCAACCAGCGCAATAAAGGGGTTGTCAATCCCTTCACGGCCACTTGCGAAAGTGAGATTTAATAAAGATAGTATGATAAGATAAACATATTTTTGGTAAATATAGATGCAAAAAGTAAAGATGCAAATAAAGGAGATTGAAAGCAAATATGATAAGAGATAGACCCCGGGGCCATAGGTTTCACTAGAGGCTTCTCTCAAGATAGCATAAGTATTACGGTGGGTGAACAAATTATTGTCGAGCAATTGATTGAAAAGCGCATAGTTATGAGATTATCTAGGCATGATCATGTATATAGGCATCACGTCCATAACAAGTAGACCGACTCCTGCCTGCATCTACTACTATTACTCCACACATCGATCGACTCTGCACGCATCTAGAGTATTAAGTTCATAAGAACAGAGTAACGCATTAAGTAAGATGACATGATGTAGAGGGATAAACACATGCAATATGATATAAACCCCATCTTGTTATCCTCGATGTCAACAATACAATACGTGTCTTTCAACCCTTTCTGTCACTGGGTAATAACACCGCAAGATTGAACCCAAAGCTAAGCACTTCTCCCATGGCAAGAAAGACCAATCTAGTAGGCCAAACCAAACTGATAATTCAAAGAGACTTGCAAAGATAACTCAATCAAACATAAAAGAATTTAGAGAAGATTCAAATATTATTCATAGATAAACTTGATCATAAACCCACAATTCATCGGATCTCGACAAACACACAGCAAAAAGAGTTTACATCGAATAGATCTCCACAAGAGAGGCGGAGAACATTGTATTGAGATCCAAAAAGAGATAAGAAGCCATCTAGCTAATAACTATGGACCCGTAGGTCTGTGGTAAACTACTCACAACTCATCGGAGGGGCGAGGATGTTGATGTAGAGGCCCTCCGTGGTTGATTCCCCCTCCGACAGAGTGCCGGCGAAGGCTCCAAGATGGGATCTCACGGATACAAAAGGTTACGGCGGTGGAAATATTGTTTCGTGGTGTTCCTGGATGTTTTCGGGGTACGTGGAGATATATAGGAGGAAGAAGTACGTCGGTGGCCGCCCGAGGGGCCCACAAGACAGGAGGCGCACCCTACACGGGGGGCGCGGCCTCCTATCTCATGGGGCCCTCGGAAGCTTCTTGACTTGCACTCCAAGCTCTCCGAATCATGTTTGTTCCAGAAATCACGCTCCCGAAGGTTTCATTTCGTTTGGACTCCGTTTGATATTCCTTTTCTTCGAAATACTGAAATAGGCAAAAAAACAGCAGTATGGGCTGGGCCTCCGGTTAGTAGGTTAGTCCCAAAAATGATATAAATGTGTAAAATAAAGCCCATAAACATCCAAAAGGGGTAATATAATAGCATGGAACAATCAAAAATTATAGATACGTTGGAGACGTATCAAGCATTCCCAAGCTTAATTCCTGCTCGTCCTCAAGCATACTAATCAAAGAAATTTTTGATGTGGAATGCTACCTAGAATAATTCATAATGTAATTTTCTTTATTGTGGCATGAATGTTTAGATCCAAGTGAATACAAAATAAAAGTTCATATTGACATAAGAAATAGTAATACTTCAAGCATACTAATCAAAGTAATCATGTCTTCTCAAAATAACATGGCTAAATAAAGTTATCCCTACAAAATCATATAGTTTGGCTATGCTCTATCTTCATCACACAAAGTATTTAATCATGCACAACCCCGATGACAAGCCAAGCAATTGTTTCATACTTTAATAATCTCAAACTTTTTCAACTTTCACGCAATACATGAGTGTGAGCCATGGACATAGCACTATATGTGGAATAGAATGGTGGTTGTGGAGAAGACAAAAAGGAGAAGATAGTCTCACATCAACTAGGCGTATCAACGGGCTATGGAGATGCCCATTAATAGATATCAATGTGAGTGAGTAGGGATTGCCATGCAACGGATGCACTAGAGCTATAAATATATGAAAGCTCAACAAAAGAAACTAAGTGGGGTGTCCCACTAGTATATGAAAGTGACAACATATGAGACTCTCTATCATGAAGATCATGGTGCTATTTTGAAGCACAAGTGTGGAAAAAGAGATAGTAGCATTGTCCCTTCTCTCTTTTTCTCTCATTTTCTTTTTTTTTCTTTTTTTTCTTTGGCCTACTTTTTTTTTTCTTTTTGGCCTTTCTCTTTTTTTCCTTTTTTTTTCTTTTTTTTCTTTTTGTAAAGTCCGAAGTCTCATCCCGACTTGTGGGGGAATCATAGTCTTCATCATCCTTTCCTCACTAGGACAATGCTCTAATAATGAAGATCATCACACTTTTATGGATTTACAACTCAAAGCTAGAACAAGATATGACTCTATATGAATGCTTCCGGCGGTGTACCGGGATATGCAATGAATCAAGAGCGACATGTATGAAAATTATGAAGGTGGCCTTGCCACAAATACAATGTCAACTACATGATCATGCAAAAAGCAATATGACAAAAGTAATGCGTGTCATATGAACGGAACAGTGGAAAGTTGCATGGCAATATATCTCGGAATGGCTATGGAAATGCCATAATAGGTAGGTATGGTGGCTGTTTTGAGGAAGGTAAATGGTGGGTGTATGGTATCGGCGAAAATTGCACGATACAAGAGAGGCTAGCAATGGTGGAAGGGTGAAAGAGTGCGTATAATCCACGGACTCAACATTAATCAAAAGAACACATATACTTGTTGCAAAAATTTAGAAGTCATCAAAAACCAAAGCACTACGCGCATGCTCCTAGGGGGATAGATTGGTAGGAAAATACCATCGCTCGTCCCCGACCGCCACTCATAAGGAAGACAATTAATAAATAAAATTGTGCTCCAACTTCATCACAAAGCGGTTCACCATACGTGCATGCTACGGGAATCACAAACTTCAACACAAGCATTCTTTAAATTCATAATCACCCAACTAGCATGACTTTAATATCACTACCTCCATATCTCAAAACAATTATCAAGCATCAAATTGATCATAGCATCCAATTCACTTTCTATGATAGTTTTTATTATACCCAACTTGGATGCTCATCATTCTAGGACCAACTTTATGATCATAGAAAATACCATGCTGTTCAAAAATACTCTCAAAATAATATAAGTGAAGCATGAGAGACTAGCAATTTCTTCAAAATTAAGACACCGCCGTGCTCTAAAAGATATAAGTGAAGCACTAGAGCAAAAACTATCAAGCTCAAAAGATATAAGTGAAGCACATAGAGTATTCTAGCAAATTATAATCAAATAGGCTTCTGCCAAAAGGTGTGTATAGCAAGGATGATTGTGGTAAACTAAAAAGCAAATACTAATATAACACATGACGCTCCAAGCAAAACATATATCATGTAGCGAAAAAAAATATAGCTCCAAGTAAAGTTACCAATGAACGAAGACGAAAGAGGGGATGCCTTCCCGGGGCATCCCCAAGCTTAGGCTTTTGGCTATTATTGAATATCTTGGGGTGCCATAAGAATCCCAAAGCTTAGGCTCTTGCCACTCCTTATTCCATAGTCCATAAAAGCTTTACCCAAAACTTGAAAACTTCACAACACAAAACTCAATAGGAAATCTTATAAGCTCCGTTAGTGAAAGAAAACAAAACCACCACATAAGGTACTGCCATGAACTCATTATTTATTTAATTTGGTGTTAAACCTACTGTATTCCAACTTCTTTATGGTTCATAGACTGAATTACTAGCCATAGATGCATTGAAATAAGCAAACAACACACGAAAAACAGAATCTGTCAAAAACAGAACAGTCTGTAGCAATCTGTCACTAACGCAAACTTCTGGAACTCCAAAAATCCTACAAAAATAGGAAGTCCTGGAAAATTTGTTTATTGAACAGCAGCAAAAAGAATCAACGCAAACTCATGTTCTGTGATTTAACAGAATTCTATTCGTGCGTGCAAAGTTTCTGTTTTTTAGCAGAATCAAATCAACTATCATCGTAGGTTATCCTATAGGTTCTACTTGGCACAAACACTAATTAAAAGATAAAAACACATCTAACCATAAGGTAGATGCAAGATTTATTACTAAACAGGAGAAAAACAAAAAATAAAGAAAATTGGGTTGCCTCCCAACTAGCGCTATCGTTTAACGCCCCTAGCTAGGCATAAAAAGCAAAGATAGATCTAACGAGTGCCATCTTTGGCACTAAATTCATAAGTAGCACGAATGATAGATTCATAAGATAATTTGACTTTCTTTCTTGGAAAGTGCTCCATGCCTTTCTTTAATGGAAATTGGAATCTAATATTCCCTTCCTTCATATCAATAATCGCACCAATCGTTCTAAGGAAAGGTCTACCAAGAATAATAGGACAAGAAAGATTGCAATCTATGTCAAGAACGATAAAATCTATGGGAACCAAATTTCTATTTGCAACAATAAGAACATCATTGATCCTTCCCATTGGCTTTTTAATGGTGGAATCCGCAAGGTGCAAATTTAAAGAGCAATCATCAAGATCATGGAAACCTAGAATGTCACATAAAGTTTTCAGAATCGTGGAAACACTAGCACCCAAATCACACAAAGCAAAACACTCATAATCTTTAATTCTAATCTTTGTAGTAGGTTCCCACTCATCATTAAGTTTTCTAGGTATAGAAACTTCAAAATTAAGTTTTTCATCATAAGATTGTATCAAGGCATCAACAATATGTTTGGTAAAAGCTTTATTTTGACTATAAGCATGAGGAGAATTAACAACAGATTGCAACAAGGAAATACAACCTTCTAAAGAGCAACTATCATAATCAAATTCCTTGAAATCTGAGATAGTGGGTTCAATATTATTAGAAGTTGAGGATTCTCCAATCTCACTTTTACCAAATTTAGCATCAAGATCTAAAGACTCCGAATTTTTGGGACGCCTTCTAGGCAAAGTTGATTCATCATCACTCCCATAATCATCAAAATTCATATTGCAAAACATAGATCTAATCGGAGACGCATCAATAACTCTAAGATCCTCATCATTATTTTCATGAAGACTAGAAGAACACGCTTTTATAAAGGTTTCTTTTTTAGCACGCAATCTAGCGGTTCTTTCCTTGCACTCGTCAATGGAAATTCTCATTACTTTGAGAGACTCATTGATATCATGCTTAGGAGAAGAAGATCCAAGTTTAAGAGAATTAACATCAAGAGAAAGTCTATCAACGTTCCTAGCCAAATCATCAACTTTGAGCAATTTTTCTTCAAGCAAAGCATTAAAATTCTTTTGACAAATCATAAATTCTTTCACACTATTCTAAAAATCAGAGGGCATATTATTAAAATTACCATAAGAATTATTGTAGGAATTTCCATAATTATTAGAGGGATTACTAGGGAATGGTCTAGCATTAAAATTTCCTCTATAAGCATTATTTCCAAAACTATTCCTACCAACAAAATTCACATCCATAGATTCATTATTATTCTCAATCAAGGAAGACAAAGGCATATCATTGTGATCAAGAGGAGTATTTTTAGTAGCAAACATCTTCATAAGTTCATCCATCTTTCCACTCAAAACATTAATTTCTTCTATAGCACGCACTTTTTTACTAGAAGATCTTTCGGTGTGCCATTGAGAATAATTAGCCATAATATTATCAAGCAATTTTGTAGCATCTCCTAACGTGATTTCCATAAAGGTGCCTCCCACGGCTGAATCTAAGAGATTTCTAGAAGCAAAGTTCAAACCGGCATAAAATTTTTGTATGATCATCCATAAATTCAAACCATGAGTAGGGCAATTGCGAAGCATCAATTTCATTATTTCCCAAGATTGGGCAACATGCTCATGATCAAGTTATTTAAAATTCATTATATCGTTCCTAAGAGTGATGATCTTAGCAGGAGGAAAATACTTAGAGATAAAAGCATCTTTGCACTTGTTCCAAGAATCAATACTATTTTTAGGCAAAGACGAAAACCAAACTTTAGCATGATCTCTAAGTGAAAACAGAAATAACTTCAATTTGACAATATTGTTATCCATATCTTTCTTCTTTTGCATATCACACAAATCAACAAAATTGTTTAGATGAGTAGCGGCATCTTCACTAGGAAGGCCGGCAAATTGATCTTTCATAACAAGATTCAGCAAAGCGGTATTGATTTCACAAGACTCAACATCATTAAGAGGAGCAATCGGGGTACTAAGGAAATTATTATTGGTATACGAGAAGTCACACAATTTGGTATTATCTTGCGCCATGGCAACAAGTAATCCAACACACAAGCAAATAGAAAAAGGCAAGCGAAAAGAGAGGAGGAGATTGGGAAAGACAGGGCGAATAAAATGGCAAGGGTGATGTGGGGGAGAGGAAAACGAGTGGCAAATGGCAAATAATGTAAATGCGAGGGAGATGGGTTTGTGATGGGTACTTGGTATGTCTTGACTTGAGCGAAGACCTCCCCGGCAACGGCGCCAGAAATCCTTCTTGCTACATCTTGAGCTTGCATTGGTTTTCCTCGAAGAGGAGAGGGTGATGCAGCAAAGTGTAGCGTAAGTATTTTCGTCAGTTTTGAGAACCAAGGTCTCAATCCAGTAGGAGGCTCCTCAAAAGTCCCACGCACCTACACAAAACAACTGAGAACTCGCAACCAACGCAATAAAGGGGTTGCCAATCCCTTCACGGCCACTTGCGAAAGTGAGATCTAATAAAGATAGTATGATAAGATAAATATATTTTTGGTATTTTATAATATAGATGCAAAGAGTAAAGATGCAAATAAAGGAGATTGAAAGAAAATATGATAAGAGATAGACCCGGGGGCCATAGGTTTCACTAGAGGCTTCTCTCAAGATTGCATAAGTATTACGGTGGTGTGGGGACCCCGACTCATAAGTCGTGATCACCGAATGCACGTGTACAGTGATCCCAGAGATCAATGCTCACTAAACACACAAAAGCTGAATAGCAAGAGTCTTATATCCATACATACCATTTTACACAAGTAGGACCATTATGGTCAAGTCTTGAGTATATCATCACAGCGGAAATCTTCGTCGATAACTTGGACCCATGCCATCTGCCTTAACCCTACGGGCATTACGACCGGAAGCGTCCTAGCTCGCATGTTAAATCACCAAGTGTTCTTCATCACATCCTGTTCTTTCATGCCCGCCAATAAAATAACCAGTGGCAAGCCAATGAGTACTTTGAATGTACTACTTAAGCAACCCATGTTTTGGTTCAAGATACAACAATGCATGATATAGGTAAATTTTTGCAGAAAGCTAGTTTTGAGTGCCATGACATGTTCAACAACTTGTCAGACATGCATCAAGAGAATTCAAGTAACCATGAGGACATGTTACGGTATCAACATAAATAGAGTGGGCACCAACCCATCTCAATCATGTCAAGTCCTAGACTTGACCCAAGTCATTTTATCAACACACACACACGGTTTGTAAACAAGTGGACGTAGCCCAAGAGCGGTTACCCAACTGTCCTTGACCGTGGACATGACTATTCAAATAGTTTTACACTCTGCAGAGGTTGCACACTGTACCCACAAGATCCGGGGAACTTCCGTGTCATCCACGACCCGCGATACCTCAAGTACCCGGGGTAAGCACCCGATAACTACCTTTCCCTAGACGACACTAACATGGAGTCCACTCGATTGGCAGTAACCCCCGTGCCCAACATTTCACATAACATTTTCGTGGAGCCTTGCTTCCATATTTATCACATACCACTAGCACGGGGTACCAACGGTGTGTCCGGTGCCCCATAAAAATGGTCATGGCCGCCTTACCTGGCACGACCCCGTCCCGAGAGAGCGCACCAACAACTCTCCCGTCACTAGTAATGCAGGCTCCAGGCTAGTATCGGTCTAGGTACTCAATAATGCCCTTTCCCATATAAGGGTAGAGTGGTTGCACATGTAAGGTCGGAATCACGGTAGCAACTTAAACCAATCCGTTTTGAAAACAACACACACACTTGCCTCGGTACACCACTTCGTCATCAAGTGGTTACCCATCTCATCATCTCCCTCGGGCATAAGTGGCACCCGACGGGGTTTTCGAAAAGTCCTTTGAAAATACTTTGTCTCCTTCACCATGCATATTCCTGTCCCTTTTTGCGTAGCACTACTTTAGCATCCTATCTACTCCCACCGGCATAACCCTCATAAGAAGGTAGGGTCATGCACAATGCACGTATCAACGAGGAAGTACGGTGGCAAACCATCAAGGTTGTTACCACCTCATCATGATTCCATTGCAACAACAATATGGTGCTATATGACATGCATAAAAAGGGTTTCATAGACATGGTCTAAGGGCTGCTTGCCTGTTCCTCAGAGTCTTCAAGTCTTCTGGTCCTTCTCCAAGTACTCCGTCTACTTCGTCAACTAACGTCGGAAACAAACACAATAAGCAACACAACAAGGCAGGAAATAAAAGTGCTCTAAAAATATGAGTTGGACTTTTCTGGGATACCTCTGGTCATATGAGGGATGACCAAAGTGGTTTCATTAGGATTTGATCAATGGACATCTCTGAACATTTCAATATGATGGAATCAAGGGATTAATGGGTTTGCAAGAAGTGTACAGAAATATATTTTTGAAAAATGAGAAAATGCACCCATTTAACAAAGGATGATTTTAGAAGCATCTAGGATTTGGTTTCATTGGATTTGGAGTTGAGATGATTTTCCTATGAATTTGCAAAGTTGGCTATATATAAAGAAATAGACCATTATTTGAGGTGATACAGAAAGTATTAGTAAAAATGTTCAAAAACTAAGTTATGAATTTAGAAGCATCTAGGGATTTGAATCATGGCATTTGGATCAAAAATGGGCTTTCTGTGATTTTCTAAAGTTCATCACAGAAATAGGAAAAGTAGGATTTTATAAATATTTGTGAAGAAAAGGTTTCTAGAAAAATGTGCATGTTGCATCACCAGGTAGATCATGATTTATAGAGTCACCAGAAATTTGAATCATCAAATTTGGAGTCCATTTGAATATTCTATGGATTTTAGAAGCTCACTGGAAAAAGGAAAAGAAAAGGTTTAGGTTTATACCTAAAGCACGCACCGGGCGAAGGATAGCCACTAGGCCAGCCCAGTGGCTCAGCTGCCTGTGGGAAGTGGCCACGCCGAAGGCGTACTTCATGGAGTACGTCTCCACGCAATGGAGACGGCTTTCCTGGTCCCGTCTCCACTTAAACTGCGCGGGCCCGGGCGGTTCCCGCTAGCAAGTGGGGCCCCCTGCCAGCTGGCGGGGCGGTCGTATTCCTCCTCCCGCCTGCGACCGAAGCGGAGGCAGAGGGGATCGGCCGTCGATTGTGCCGGTGACCCAGGCGGTCCCCGGCGACGTTCTACACACCGGAGTGTTCAGCGCGCGCGACGCACCCGCCCATGTGCTCTACGCCTGCTGAGGAGCTCGAGAAGGGGAGAGACATTGGGCGCAGTGGCTGGAGTCCTAGCGAGGACGAGGTCGATGCTACGGTCATCGGGAAGAGAAGATGGAGCATAGGGGAGCTCCGTGGAGGCTTGGGGGTGCCACGGACCGGTTCAGAGGAGGAAGGGAGGCCGGGGCAGCTCGAATTTGAGCGGGGGTCCGAGGCGGCAATGGCGGCATCGGAGGAGGGAGAAGGCACGGGAGGAGGAGTGGGTTGGTCGGGGTGATGCAAAGGAGGGGGAGGGAGCGAAAGGAGGCCAGAAAGAGCTCGGGGGTGGCCTTTTATGGTGAGGCGATGGTGCACCGTGGGTTCGTGCGCCGGCGAGCTCGTGCTCATCGCTATGGGCCACGGGAGCTCGTCGCGGTGTGTCTGGGGTGTTCCTGGATTCGGTCCAGAGCTAGGGGAGAGAAGAGAGAGAGCAGGGGCACCAGGGGCACCACGCGTGTGAGGTCGCCCATTGGAGCGCTTGGGCGGCCGGTGCGCGTGCGAGAGGAGGCAACAGGAGGGAGAAGGAAGAGGGGGACTAGGCCGTGGCGTGTCGCGGACGCCGAGGCGCGTCGACTGGCGCGCTTGGGCGGCCCGAGGTGGATGGAAGTGCGGCGGCAGGGCTCGACCGCTACTGTAGCGTGCTCCAGAGCGCGTCTTTGGCCGGCATCCGCGGCTTTTCCGCGCGCACTCGCGCGTCCACTTGTGTCTGGAAGCTGCAGGGGGAGGTAAACAATGCGAAAGTGGCATTGGATGCCCTGGAACATGCCGGGAGTGAGAGAGAGATGAGAAAGGGAGGGGGAAGTGGCTGCCCAGAGAGGAAAAATGGGTCTCTGCCCTCCTTCATCATTGCCTCTCGGGCAGGGAAGAACACCAGAGGTAAAGGGGGGCTAGGAGGGGATGTGGTAAAAAGGAGAACTCATGGAGATTAGTGGAAGTGGACAAAACATACATTTTGAATTTCTGCCAGAAGGTGTTTGATGGTGGTTTGGGCAAGCAAATGGATTCCAAATGATATGAAGATTAACAGGATCAAGTGTCATATAGAAATGGGTTTGATCACCAAGTTGGAGCTCATTTGGAGGAAGTTGACAATGCAACTTTGCTAAACCCTAGAAATTAGCAGAAATGGCTTTACCAATATTTAGTCATGCAAATCAATTCTCCTTGATGCACCACTTGGTGTGGTGTCATCATTTGAGGTTCTGAACATCCCCACAAAAGTTGAGATAAAAAGGAGAAAGTTGCTAATGTAGAGTTGTTCAAATTTGGTTCTAGACAGGAAGGGTTTTGGGGCACTTTGATCAAGTTAACTTGTTCTCCAACTTGTTCCATTTGGTCTAGATGAGTTATTAGACCATTTGAGCATGTTCACAAGGTTTGAGAGCATTTGGACATGTTTGGCAATGTAAAGTTGCTCAAACTTCAAAATGGGCAAAAATGGTTTTGAGAGGATTTGATGATGTTATCTTGTTCTCCAAGACATGATACTTGGCAAGATCACCAAATATGTCATATGTGACATGATAGAAATTTCTTGGAATTTTTGGAGAATATTGCCTTTGTAAATATTTCAAAAGCTTGAAATATCCAGAAAGGGTTTGAGGGATTTGACCAATATTTTGAACATGACCATGTGTTGAAACTCTTATACATGAACAATATATGTCCACTGAGTTTCCCTGATTTTTGTCAAATATTTTTAAAACAATAAAATAATTTTTCCCTATTAAAGACCATTTCTGGCCTTAAGAAAAAGGTTTTATATAAAATAGGAAACTAACTTATAAAATTATATTTTTGTGGTTTCTGGGTATCCTATATCTAATAGGAGTCAAATATATTTTTGGAAAGATTTTTACTACCATTAATTAAGTACTTGCAGTGCAAATCTCAATTCAGGGGTTTTTGGAAAACTAGTTTTTGAAAATACTATTTGGCCAAATTATTTTTGTAAGGAATTATTTTTATGTCCTATACACATGGCATGATCATTGGGAAAGGTTGTTGGATCAAGGGGAAGGAATATAAGGGTTGGAGAATTTATTTGATTTTTAGAGCACTTGCAAACAGCAGTCAAACATTCAATCAAAGCAAAGACAAAACACTCAAAAGTTTTTGTCAAACCACATTTTAGCATGATTTATTGACTTAAGTGTTGTGGCATGAAAAACAGGGTGTGACAGACCTACCCCTCTTACAAGAATCTCGTCCCCGAGATTCCCAAACTAGGCGCGGAAGGGATACAGAAACTTAGATCTGGGGTAGTCTTCAAGTCCTCACGTTGCTTCTGCTTCCGTGCGGTGCTCCATTGAGCTTGAAGTACTTGATGATGTGGCTTCATGTATGACGTTTTGCTTGATCCAGGTTGCTAATGGTCTCTCGGATAGGTCATATTGGGCTGGAGGTCGATGGCTCGGTGATCGATGTCCTTGTAGAGACCGGGCTAGTTAGGAAGTTGGAAATGTTTCCGGAGTGGTGTCGTGTGGAAAAACGTTGCATAGTGGGTGAGTCATGTGGTAACTCTAGCTGGTAGCCATCTGCTCTTCGTCTTGCAGCGATCTCAGAGGGGGTTGTTAAATCTTGGAGTGATCTCGAAGGGGGTCGATGAATCTTGGTGTGGGTTTCCTAGAAATGCTTGGTTCCTTAGAGAGAAGTGGCTTGCAGATACACCTGGTCTTCGACGCAGATGTTTACTTCTTGATGATGGTGGTAGTTCTTCCTCCTTGGCATGGCGGTCTTCAAATGTTCTTGGACTAGCTGAACGACTCTTCTTCCGTCTTCGGGTGGACAAGTAGGTCACCAAATGATGATGACAACTATCTTGTCTGAGCACTCCATGAAGTCTATGGGGTATGTAAAGTGGGCTGAGGCATTGGTGATGGTTACGGTTGAGTATTGGCCAAGGTCTTATCGATCTAGAGCCAAAGCCCAAGGTCAGGATCTGACCGTGTTGTGGCTTGGTAAGGTGTAAGGGTTTCAAGGATTCTAGTGTGCGAGTGAATGTTTATCATCCCATCCTTGAGCACAGTTTCTGAGATGCCGATAGTCTATCTAGTACTTTCAACAAATCACATCATATCAATGATAGCATCATTTTGCATAGGTCAACTCCAATCATCACTCATGTGATTCATATCCTCATGGCTCCCGAGAGGAGGTCTAACAAAATCATATATGTCTACAATCCCCAAACTCATATGTATGTCTACCCCTAAAAATCCATGGGTAGAACATATAAGCTGCTAAGCTTGAACGTGACAATCCAAGTGCTCAGCCTGTTCTTCCAAGGTCTAAGATAAAGCATCTCTATCCTAAGGGAACACATCGTAAGCCACTCCAAGATCTTGTTTCCTTCCTATGAATCAACTCCAACAGCCCATTAACTTCCATCAATCACTACATAATCCATTTAATTCTACAAATCCAACGCCTATGATGGTGTTCCACATGATCTCCTAAAGTCCTTATAATCCCCAATACTTGAAAGGGCTGCCTTACTATAGTCAGTCCACCAATTCCCGTTATTGTGATCTAGTAATACTCCAAGGTCAAGCTCACAATGATGCCTAAATAAACACCGACAATTAGTCCAATCTCCTTGTTTATCGTCCACCGAGAAACATGGTATCATGATCGAGATCATCAGTCTAAATCCAATTTACTCCGAACCATGTAGACATGCTCAACATCTATATTCAACTAGAATCACCTACTTAAATCCAAATGTCTTGTCCAACGAGGATTCCTACATGTTTCCCTCAGGTTATTTACGTAATATCAACTGTCTCCTATAAATATCATCCGATCAAGTCAAATCCTTGCACTTCCAGGAGTTTCAGCTCGCGATCATAATTGTCCTATAAATCCAATTTACTCAGGGGTAATGAAAGCTATGCTAATCTATACTCATGACCCCACCAAGTTAATTTACCAACATCAAAGCCTCATGATCCACCAAATAGTCTCATATAATTCCTCCAGTCATTGATATAAACTCATCAAGTCATTTGTCCTCTATTCCTATATCCTCAGATTGGTCCTCCCTGTGGCATCATCAGTTTTGGTGCTATATTAGGATGATAATGTGCTCGTTCACTATGTCCACTAGTTCCCTAATGAACCCAGTGATAAGCAAGGTGCCGGAGGCTTAACAGGTTCTCTGGCAATTCTGTAGGTTAACACATGGTTAAGGATTCAAGATGGGGTATCTTATGAAGTCTCGAAGGGTCTAGGAATGGGTTCCTAATCTTGAGGAGTAGACATAATGCTACTGGGTTGCACTTGGTCGAGGAGGCTGCATAAAAAGTCTCCCGTGCTCGTTGGTTGTCGAAGTAGAATCCTCGGTGTACCTTGTCTTGCCGGTCTTTGGTTGAGGAGAGAGAGATGAGAGGGAAAAGTAGCATAGAGGAGGGGGATGCCTAAAGGGGGTTCTATAGTGCTAGTGCAAACAAACAGGTGCAAAGAGGGCCAAACATAAGAAACAAGGTGAGGAAGGTGATATAGTCGCATGCTTGTCGCCTAGGGCAAAAGTGGGACCTATATCAAAACACAAACAAATAAAAACAAGCAACACACAATCATGGTTCTATCCGAACTATCATACGGACTCGACTGCGCATAGGGGTGTAGCGACCCGACCTCAGATGGTCAAGTCTCTGTGCTCATGTGTCATCCCTGGATCAGTAATGCTGACACCACACAGTACTTCGAAGGATTTATAACAGAGTAGCAATCACACACTTATTACATCGTTGTCCAAAAGAGGACTTATTACAATAATCATGGCTTAAGGCCATCTAATAGTGATAATAGCGGAAGACTTGGAAGATAAGTGAGTCCATCAACTCCAACGGCATCACTGAGTATAGAACCACGACCTAAAAGCACCTTACTCGTCGTCTGAAAAGTCTGCAACATGAAAGTTGCAGCCCGAAAACGGGTCAACACATGGAATATGCTGGCAATGTAACACATAGAGAATGATGAATGATAAGCCTATACTACATGCATATATGGCTGGTGGATAAGCTCTATGGTTACAGTTTTTGCATAAAGCCAATTTTTCCCTACTGCCAAGGAATAAATTTATTTAACTATCATGGTGGTTGTTAAACATTGAGAATGGTTGACAGCATCCTCAATCCCAATTAAAAAGTACTCATTAACAAACCCAACAATATTAAATTAGAGTAACATGTTGAGATTCACATGATATTCAAGTACTAGATACTCAAGATGTCCATAACCGGGGACACGGCTAATTATGATTAGTTTGTACACTCTGCAGAGGTTTGCGCACTTTTCCCCACAAGACTCGATCGCCTCCGTTTGGTTTCTCGCACTTCATGGTGTTTGAGAAACGGATGACCGACACATAGTCTTTCAGAAGCGCCAGCACCTTACGATGGGTAGACCCGTACACATACATCCGCTACATCTTCTAGTCCACCACTATAAGAGTTCGCACGACTTAGTCAACTATGCCAGAGCCCATAATGGCTTGTGGCTGCACATGGAAGTTACTAGCATGAATTATCTTATGATTCCATAGGAAAATCACACGGTAACCCCGGGATTTCCAAAAAGCAGGCAATCCCTGGATACCGCAGGTCCCTCAATCCACCCAGATGTGTATTTAAGTTGCCACCTTAGATAAACCATTAATTAACAATCTCACATCTGTCATGGATATTCACTCACCCAATCCACGTCTACTAGCATAGCATGGCATAATAAGCAAACGCAGAAGTAATCCCAAAGGTTCCATAAGTAAAACGGGTAATAGGTACTACCTCATCTACTTCCCATCCCACAATTTGATTAGATCCTAGTCATGCAATGTTTGAGGATTGATCTAATACATAAAAACTGGTTAGTAAAAAAAAGTATGATCAAGTGTTACTTGCCTTGCTGATGATCCGCGAAACCTAGAGATTCGAAGTAACAAGTGGCGCACTCCGGGTGATCTATCGCAGACAAACAACAAGCATACAGTAAGTACTCATCTAATGCATAGGTAAATCTCGAATAAAAGATCTAACCAGAAAGTTCAACTTAAGAACCCTGGTGGCAAAAGAATCAAATCAAATAAAGCAACGAAAGTCAAACGGCGAGGGAACTCGGTTCTAGCAAGTTGAAACTAAGTCAAATTTTACAGTAGCAAAACTTTGTTTAAGTTGGTTAGTCGGAACGGCGGTTTCGAAACGAAACTCCAGGCGCTTGAATCACCTGATTCTGATAAACGAGCGAGAAGATAAACTAGAAAGAAGATCGGATCTGAAATCGCGATCAGAAAATAACGGAATAATTCCGATTAAAAGAAAAAAGACGAACGGTTAAACAAACGGAAGTTCGTTAACCGGGAATAACCGGTGATCACGTTCATTAAAACGAACGGTCCGGCGAACGCTCGCTAAACAACAAAACCGGAAATAAAAACCGATCTAGGGTTTCGAAAAAAAACCGGAACGACGAAAAAAAGAAAACCGGAACGTTTTTTTTTAAAAACCGAACCGAGGGGAGGGTGGCGCGGTGCAGCTACCTCGACGAGGCGGGGCTCTGGCGGGCTCGCTAGGCGGCGGCGGCGGCAATGACGGCGGCGCATAATGCGGCGCGGCGATGGCGGCGGGCAAGCGGCGGCGGCTTCTTCTTCTGCTTAGGCGGCGGGTGCGGGTTGGGGAGGAGAGGGGGTCTTGGGGTATTTATTGGAGGGGGTGTGGCTTGGGGGGCAAGGCAAGGCGGCGGCAGAGTCTCGAGTAGGACTCGGTGGCGGGCGGCGGTGATCTTCTGTGTGAGGAGGCGGGCGGTGGGCGGGTGGCCATTGGGCCTTAGCCTAGGCGGTAGCGCTGCAGTTTTTATTTTTTTATAAATATCTCGCGCAGAAAAACGAATAAAATAAAATCTAAACGAACTCCAAAAATTACAAAGTAAATTTTCCCCGACTCCTAAAAATGAGTCGAACAAAATGAACTTTTACTCGGGGCCTAAAATGCAATTTTTGAAAACACGCAATTTTCCCTAAGGCAAATAAACTCTGAGAAAATCCAAAATTTGATTTATTTTTTAAATCTTCATTTTTCCTAAATTTTGGGAAAGTCATATTATTCCCTCTCTTATTTTTTATATTGGAAAAATTATTTGAAGATAAAATAAATAAAATCAATGATCCTCTTTTCATAATTTGAGAGAACTCAAATGGAAATTTTTTCGAAATCTCCAACTCTCTCCGTGGGTCCTTGAGTTGCGTGAAATTTCTAGGATCGTCAAATGCAAGAAAATATGTAATGCATGAAGATCTAATGTATAACATTCCAAATTGAAAATTTGGGATGTTACAAACCTACACCCCTTAAGATGAATCTCGCCCTCGAGATTCGGGTTGGCTAGAAAATAGGTGAGGGTGGTCCTTGAGCAAATCTTCTTCTCTCTCCCAGGTGGCTTCATCCTCAGTGTGGTGGCTCCACTGAACCTTGCAAAACTTGATTACCTTGCTGCGAGTAACTCTGCTGGCATAATCGAGAATCTTGACTGGTTTCTCCTCACATGTTAAATCATCCTTCAACTGAATTGCTTCAAGTGGCACTGTATCTCTTAGTGGTACCTCTACCATCTCGGCGTGACATTTCTTCAACTGAGAAACATGGAATACGTCATGAACTCCTGACAGTCCTTCAGGTAATTCCAATTTATAAGTGACTTCTCCCATGCGTTGCAAGATCTTATACGGTCCAACGAAACGTGGTGCTAATTTTCCTTTAACTCTGAAACGCTTAACTCCACGAAGTGGGGATACTCTAAGATAAACTATGTCTCCAACTTCATATTCTATCGCCTTGCATTTTGAATCCGCATAGCTCTTCTGTCTGGACTAAGCTACCTTGAGCCTGTCGCAAATCAACTTAACTTTCTGTTCAGACTCCTAAATCAAATCTGGTCCAAACAACTGACGGTCTCCAACTTCGTCCCATGACAACGGTGTCCTGCTCCTTCTTCCGTATAAAGCTTCGAAAGGTGCCATCTTCAAGCTGGTTTGGTAACTATTGTTATAAGAAAACTCCGCATACAGCAACTTATCGTCCCAACTAGATCCATAATCTAGTGCACAAGCTCTCAACATATCCTCCAAAATCTGATTGACTCTCTCAGTCTGTCCATCTGTCTGTGGGTGAAAAGCTGTACTGAATTCCAGCCTGGTCCCCAACGTTTCGTGCAACTGATTCCAAAACTTTGAGGTAAATTGGGTTCCTCTATCTGATACGATACTCCTTAGAACTCCGTGCAAACACACAATTCTGGTCATGTATATCTTTGCCAACTTAGCACTGCCATAGGTAGTCTTGACTGGGATGAAATGAGCTACCTTCGTCAAGCGGTCGACTATAACCCAAATCGAGTCATAGCACGAGCGAGTCTTTGGCAAACCGTGATGAAATCCATGCCTAGTTTACCCCACTTCCATTCGGTATCGGCAATGGTTGCAACAATCCTCTTGCTTCGATGTTCGCCTTCACTCTCGACATACATCACAAACTGCTACATACTCCGCAATATCCTTCTTCATTCCGGTCCACCAGAATGTTTCCTTCAAATCCAAATACATCTTGGTATTTCCTGGGTGAATCGAATAGGGTGAATCATGTGCCTCTTGCAGAATCAACTTCCTGATCTCCGGGTGATTTGGCACATAAACACGGTCCTCAAACCATAGGGTATCGTGCTCATCCTCACGAAATCCCTTTGCTTTTCCTTCACTCATTTTCTTCCTTATATCCGCGATCTCTTTGTCATTTTTCTGAGCTTCTCTGATTTTGTCTATCAAGGTAGACTGAATCTCCAATGCTGCTACATAGCCTCTCGGAACTATTTCCATACATAGCTCACGAAGATCTTCTGCTAATTCCTTTGGTATCTCTCCCGTCATCAGCGTGTTGACATGGCTCTTGCGGCTCAATGCATCAGCTACTACATTAGCCTTTCCGGGGTGATAATGCAATCTCATATCATAATCCTTGATGAGTTCCAACCATCTCCTTTGTCTAAGGTTTAACTCCTGCGTGAAAATGTACTTCAAACTCTTGTGATCCGTGTATACCTCACAATGATTTCCAATAAGGAAATGTCTCCATGTCTTCAAGGCATGCACTACGGATGCTAACTCCAAATCATGTGTGGCATAATTTAATTCATGAGGTTTTAGTTGTCGTGAAGCATACGAAACAACTCTTCCTTCTGCATAAGCCTTTGCTCCAAGTCCTCGGCGTGAAGCGCCGCAATACACCTCATAATCCTTGGTGCGATCCGCAAAATTAACACTGGTGAGGTAACCAATCTTTTCTTCAACTCCTGAAAACTTGCCTCACAATCCTTAGTCCATATGAACTTGGTATCCTTTTTCAGCAACTCCATCATAGGCTTTGCGATCTCTGAGAAATTTTCAATGAATCTCCGGTAGTATCCTGCGAGTCCAAGAAAATTCCGGATCTCTCCAACTATCGTTGGTGCTTCCCATTTGGTTACGGTCTCAACCTTTGTGGGGTCAACTGCTATCCCTTCTCCGGATATAACATGTCCAAGAAATCCAACTTCCTTTAGCCAAAACTCACATTTGCTGAACTTGGCATATAACTGATGTTCCCTCAGTTTCTCCAAAACCAATCGCAAATGTTCCTTATGTTCCTCTTCATTCTTCGAGTAAACCAAAATATCATCAATGAACACCACGACGAACTTATCCAAAAACTCCATAAACACTTTGTTCATCAGGTTCATGAAATAGGCAGGTGCGTTAGTTAGTCCAAATGACATAACGGTATACTCATACAGTCCATATCTTGTGGTGAACGCTGTCTTAGGTATGTCTTGCTCTCGAATCTTCAACTGATGGTACCCTGATCGCAAATCAATCTTAGAAAACACTTTAGCTCATTGCAAATGATCAAACAGGTCATTTATCATTGGTAGTGGGTACTTGTTCTTGATTGTTACTTCATTCAATCCACGGTAATCAACAACCATCCTTAACGATCCATCCTTCTTTTCCACTAAAAGTACGAGTGATCCCCAAGGCGAAGAACTTGGGGGTATATAACCTTTATCCAATAGCTCCTTAATCTGCTTCTTGATTTCCGCCAAATCCTGTGCGGGCATCCTGTATGGTCGCTTTGATATTGGTCTGTGCACAGCAAAAGCTCAATAAAAACTCAATGTCTCTATCCGGTGGCATTCTGGCGTTCCTCGGGAAATACATCAGGTAATCCTTCACCACTGGTACCTCTTCCTGCACAACTCCTGATAAGGAATTTACTTGATTCCTGTTTGGTCCATGTCGTGATACATACTTGATCCTTCTTCCTTCTGGCGTTGTGAGAAAAATCATCCTTCTTGCGCAATCAATGTTTCCTCCATACATCGACAGCCAATCCATACCGAGAATCACATCCAAACCTTGGGATTCCAGAACGATCAAATCCGTTGGGAATACATGCCTTCCTATACTCAATGGCACTTGAAAACATCCTTGTCTGGCCATGTACTCTGCTCCTGGTGAAACATGGGCAGTGCGGAAAGCTTGCTGAAACTGATCCCATGTGACAGTGTCTATAGGGTAAGTGGCTGCGAAATTCTCCCACCATGCTGCTGCGGGTCCGTCAAGCTGATGTGCAGCAAACTTCACCTTCTCACCATCTGTACATCCTGCGTTGGTCAACTCCTTCCTATCTTACGGAGCCAATCATCTGCTACAATCGGCTCGGTGCTCTTTGGAATACACCGCGGATTCAGCCTAAGGAAACAAGTCAAGTGATCCGCGGTGGTGGTGGTGGTGGGTTGTTGTTGTTGTTGCCTTGGTTACTGTACCAATGTTTGAATCAAAGTATTCTGCTGCTGAATCAACTGAGTGATCTCTGGCGGAAAACAAACTCGGGTCGCGTCTGGAGGCATCTGAAGGGTTTAGAAAAGGCGAAATTAAGAATAGAGTGAGGTCTAAGGAGAAAACACTACCCAAATGCTCATGAGACAAATGCACACAAAATCACTTCATTCATTTCAAACAAAGGGCATACAACGGTCTAACTATCGCAAAAGTGCTTGTACTATAATGTTTACATGGAGGAACACTACTAATATGTGGGGTCATCTATTAATTTGAACCGGTGGAAGACTCCATGATGTACGCTCGACCGTCTTCAAAGTCGGGTTCACTTGGATCCGAATCGATGTAAATCGATGATGATGTAGTTGCTCGGACAGTCGACATACTTGTCTTCATTCTTGAGCGCTAATTTCTTCTTGAGTTCTCCAATCTCATGCTTAAGATCGCTATTGTGCCTTACTACAGCTACGATCTCGTCCATGTAGTCCTTGTGTGTAGACTTCAACTCTCCTTCAAGTTCGATGATCCTTCCCTTCGCATTCTTCAACTCTATCATATCATTGCACATCTGGTTCTCCTGGCGTCGGATGTGCTGGTTTAACTCCTGGATGAAAGCTGCAATGGATCTATCCTTCTTGGTGCTGACTATCTCCCATTGTTCATTCCGGCGTCCAGAAATCTCGTAGATAGTGTCCTTGAGGTCTTCTTGGTAAACTTCTCCAATGCGTCCCATGGTGATATGAGCTGCCATGCTCTTTCCCAGACTCCAGGTTGGTGCACTGAAAACACTATCTATGGGCTTGGTGATTGGCGCGAATGTCCTTCCCGGAACATGAGCTTGAATCTTCGGCGTTCCTCTTGAGCAAAGTGGCGTTGAAAGTCCGGTGAAGCTTGGTAGTCCAATGTTCAGGTACTTGGCGATTTCCTTCAAGTGGGATCCAAAAGGCGTGCCTTCATCGAGTTGGCGTACTTGATCTTTCGTCCGTCATCCTAAAAGAGTAGAAAAGATGAGGAGTTAGAAAATGAGAAGAGAATAGTGATCTATGGCTTTAACTTAGTGGTCGTGTCCTACGATCGGCGTGTGCTCGATACCATCTTTGTAGCGACCGAACTCGGATGGTCAAGTCTCTCGTGCTCGGTGTCATCCTGGATCGAGAATCTTGACACCACACAGTACTTCAAAGGATTTATAACTGAGTAGCAATCACACACTTATTACATCGTTGTCCAAAAGAGGACTTATTACAATAATCATGGCTTAAGGCCATCTAATAGTGATAACAACGGAAGACTTGGAAGATAAGTGAGTCCATCAACTCCAACGGCATCACTTGAGTATAGAACCACGACCTAAAAGCACCTTACTCGTAAATGCGAAAAGTCTCGCAACATGAAAGTTGCAGCCAAAACGGTCGACACATGGAATATCTTGGCAATGTAACACATAGAGAATGATGAATGATAAGCCTATACTACATGCATATATGGCTGGTGGATAAGCTCTATGGTTACAGTTTTTGCATAAAGCCAATTTTCCCTCTTGCAAAGGAATAAATTTATTTAACTATCATGGTGGTTGTTAAACATTGAGAATGGTTGTGACATCCTCAATCCCAATTAAAAGTACTCATTAACAAACCCAACAATATTAAATTAGAGTAACATGTTGAGATTCACATGATATTCACGTACTAGATACTCAAGATGTCCATAACCGGGACACGGCTAATCATGATTAGTTTGTACACTCTGCAGAGGTTTGCACACTTTTCCCCACAAGACTCGATCGCCTCCGTTTGGTTTCTCGCACTTCATGGTGTTTGAGAAGCGGATGGCCGAGACATAGTCTTTCGAGCGCTAGCACCTTACGATGGGTAGACCCGCACACCTACATCCCCTACATCTCGCTAGTCCACCACTATAAGAGTTCGCACGACTTAGTCAACTATGCCAGAGCCCATAATGGCTTGTGGCTGCACACGGAAGTTACTAGCATGAAATATCTTATGATCCCTTTGAGCCTGGGTGGCGGTCTATAGGAAAATCACACGGTAACCCCGGGATTTCCAAAAAAAAAACAGACAATCACTAGATACCCCAGGTGCCTCAATCCACCCAGATGTGTATTTAAGTTGCCACCTTAGATAAACCATTAATTAACAATCTCACATCTGTCATGGATATTCACTCACCCAATCCACGTCTACTAGCATAGCATGGCATAATAAGCAAACGCAGAAGTAACTCCCAAAGGTTTCATAAGTAAAACGGGTAATAGGTACTACCTCATCTACTTCCCATCCCACAATTTTATTAGATCCTAGTCATGCAATGTTTGAGGATTGATCTAATGCATAAAAACTGGGTAGTAAAAAAAAGTATGATCAAGTGTTACTTGCCTTGCTGATGATCCGCGAAACCTAGAGATTCGAAGTAACAAGCGGCGCACTCCGGGTGATCTATCGCAGACAAACAACAAGCATACAATAAGTACTCATCTAATGCATTGGTAAATCTCGAATAAAAGATCTAACCAGAAAGTTCAACTTAAGAACCTTGGTGGCAAAAGAATCAAATCAAATAAAGCAACGAAAGTCAAACGGTGAGAGAACTCGGTTCTAGCAAGTTGAAACTAAGTCAAATTTTACAGTAGCAAAACTTTGTTTAAGTTGGTTAGTGGGAACGGCGGTTTCGAAACGAAACTCCAGGCGCTTGAATCACCTAATTCCGATAAACAAGCGAGAAGATAAACTAGAAAGAAGATCGGATCTGAAATCGCAATCAGAAAATAACGGAATAATTCCGATTAAAAGAAAAACGACGAACGGTTAAACGAACGGACGTTCGTTAACCGGGAATAACCGGTGATCACGTTCGTTAAAACGAACGGTCCGGCGAACGCTCGCTAAACAACAAAATCAGAAATAAAAACCGATCTAGGGTTTCGAACAAAAAAACGAAACGACGAAAAAAAGAAAACCGGAACGGGTTTTAAAAAAAACAGAGGGGAGGGTGGCGCGGCGCGGCTACCTCGACGAGGCTGGGCTCCGGCTAGGCGACGGGCGACGGCGACACGGCGGCGGCGCTAGCGGCGCTGCTTCTTCTTCTTCTGCTTGGGGCGGTGGTTCTTGGGTTGGGGAGGAGAAGTCTTTGGGGTATTTAGAGGAGGGTGGCTTGGGGGAGGGCAAGGCAAGGGGCGGCGGTAGAGTCCAAGTAGGACTCGGCGGCGGGTGATGGTCTTCTTGTGTGGCCTTGATGAGAGATGGGCGGTTGGGCGGCTAGCCAGTGGGCCTTAGCCCGGGCGGGTATTGCAGCTTTTTATAAATATCTCACATGAAAAACGAATAAAATAAAATCTAAACGAACTCCAAAATTACAAAGTAAATTTTCCCCGACTCCTAAAAATGAGTCGAACAAAATGAACTTTTACTCGGGGCCTAAAATGCAATTTTTGAAAACACGCATTTTTCCCTAAGGCAAATAAACTCCGAGAAAATCCAAAATTTGATTTATTTATTAAATCTTCATTTTTCCTAAATTTTGGGAAAGTCATATTATTCCCTCTCTTATTTTTGATATTGGAAAAATTATTTGAAGATAAAATAAATAAAATCAATGATCCTCTTTTTATAATTTGAGAGAACTCAAATAGAAAAAATTTCGAAATCTCCAACTCTCTCCGTGGGTCCTTGAGGTGCGTGAAATTTCTAGGAACGTCAAATGCAAGAAAATTTGTAATGCATGATGATCTAATGTATAACATTCCAAATTGAAAATTTGGGATGTTACAAGGGGGTACACGACTCATCCTACCCTAGGGGTTCTCGGACTCAGTAGTTGTGCCTTGTGCCTCATGCAGTCTTTTGAGTATTCCTCAGGTGTTGGTACGTCTCTTGTAGTTGTTTGATGAAACAATCCGGGTTGAGCCTGAAGATTCTTCAACAACTTCTCGACTGTTGAAGTGATGGGGTGAAGGTGGCTCCTCGTGGCTGACATTGACTTGGTCTTCTATTGTCTTCTTAATCACGATGATCCCTTTTTGTCTTCTAAGCCGTCGATGGTACCAGGTAGGTAATCCTTTATGCAATGACATTATCAAGGCGTAATAGAGGTCCATCATGTCGGTTACGTTGATGACAACAGTGACACCAAGAGCAGGGGATGAGGAGAACCATTTTCCTGCTCACTATGGTGAGGCGGACCAAATGGCTAGGTTCTCATCCATCGGTGGTTGCCGATACAACAACGGTAGTGACAGGGTTACTCTATTAGCGACGTATATCATGATCTTGCATATCCTATGCCCTAATCATCGTAGGCTAAGGTTGCATCATCTTGGGGTAGTGTCAAGGATGTCACCATCTCCTGGGTCTTCAGGTCCTCATTCCTCGAGGATGTATCTTTTGTTGGTATCGTCTTGTTGTGATGTCGCCAATCTTGTGTTCAGGAGATGTGGGTGAACGTCTGGCAAGGCATCTTCCTTCTAGATTATCCGCGAGGATTACAAGGAATCCAGTGGTCAGGGGCATAAGGGTTCTAGCGACCAAGGTTTTGAAGGGGAAGAGATTAATAAGGAAAGTATACCCTAGTTTTCGAAAAACTGAGAAGGGAAGCGAAGTATAGATAGTTTTGAAAACTAGTAGTTGTTTTGGAAATTGTTTTACCCTAACTAACGACCATGCTAACTAAGGCTTCCTACAGTCAGGATGGCAATGATACCAGCTCTGTGGGGACCCCGACTCATAAGTCGTGATCACCGAATGCAAGTGTACAATGATCCCAGAGATCAATGCTCACTGAACACACAGAAGCTGAATAGCAAGAGTCTTACATCCATACATACCGTTTTACGCAAGTAGGACCATTATGGTCAAGTCTTGAGTATATCATCGCAGCAGAAATCTTCGTCGATAACTTGGACCCATGCCATCTGCCTTAACCCTACATGCATTCTGACTAGGAAGCGTCCTAGCTCGCATGTTCGTCACCGAAGTGTTCTTCATCACATCCTGTTCTTTCATGCCTGGCCAATAAAATAACCAGTGGCAAGCCAATGAGTACTTTGAATGTACTCGCAAGCAACCCATGTTTTGGTTCAAGATACAATAATGCATGACATAGGTAAATTTTTGCAGAAAACTAGTTTTGAGTGCCATGACATGTTCAACAACTTGTCAGACATGCATCAAGAGAATTCAAGTAACCATGTGGACATGTTACGGTATCAACATAAATAGAGTGGGCACCAACCCATCTCAATCATGTCAAGACCTAGACTTGACCCAAGTCATTTTATCAACACACACACACGGTTTGTAAACAAGTGTACGTAGCCCAAGAGCGGTTACCCAACTGTCCTTGACCATGGACACGGCTATTCGAATAGTTTTACACTCTGCAGAGGTTGCACACTGTACCCACAAGATCCGGGGAACTTCCGTGTCATCCACGACCCGCGATACCTCAAGTACCTGGGGTAAGCACCCGATAACTACCTTTCCCTAGACGACACTAACATGGAGTCCACTCGATTGGCAGTAACCCCCGTGCCCAACATTTCACATAACATTTTCGTGGAGCCTTGCTCCCATATTTATCACATATCAACGCACGGGTACCAGCGGTGTGTCCGGTGCCCCATAAAATGGCCATGGCCGCCCTACAGCACGACCCGTCCAGAAGCGCACCAACAACTCTCCCGTCACTAGTAATGCAGGCTCCAGGCTAGTATCGGTCTAGGTACTCAATAATGCCCTTTCCCATATAAGGGTAGAGTGGTTGTGCATGTAAGGTCGGAATAACGGTCGCAACTTAAACCAATCCGTTTTGAAAACAACACACACACTTGCCTCGGTACACCACTTCGTCATCAAGTGGTTACCCATCTCATCATCTCCCTCGGGCATAAGTGGCACCCGACGGGGTTTTCGAAAAGTCCTTGGAAAATACGTTGTCTCCATCACCATGCATATTCCCGTCCTTTTTTGCGTAGCACTACTTTAGCATCCTATCTACTCCCACCAGCATAACCCTCATAAGAAGGTAGGGTCATGCACAATGCAAGTATCAACGAGGAAGTACGGTGGCAAACCATCAAGGTTTTTACCACCTCATCATGATTCCATTGCAACAACAATATGGTGCTATATGACATGCATAAAAAGGGTTTCATAGACATGGTCTAAGGGCTGCTTGCCTGTTCCTCAGAGTCTTCAAGTCTTCTGGTCCTTCTCCAAGTACTCCGTCTACTTCGTCAACTAACGTCGGAAACAAACACAATAAGCAACACAACAAGGCAGGAAATAAAAGTGCTCTAAAAATATGAGTTGGACTTTTCTGGGATACCTCTGGTCATATGAGGGATGACCAAAGTGGTTTCATTAGGATTTGATCAATGGACATCTCTGAACATTTCAATATGATGGAATCAAGGGATTAATGGGTTTGCAAGAAGTGTACAGAAATATATTTTTGAAAAATGAGAAAATGCACCCATTTAACAAAGGATGATTTTAGAAGCATCTAGGATTTGGCTTCACTGGATTTGGAGTTGAGATGATTTTCCTATGAATTTGCAAAGTTGGCTATATATAAAGAAATAGACCATTATTTGAGGTGATCTGAAAGTATTAGTAAAATGTTCAAAAACTAAGTTATGAATTTAGAAGCATCTAGGGATTTGAATCATGGCATTTGGATCAAAAATGGGCTTTCTGTGATTTTCTAAAGTTCATCACAGAAATAGGAAAAGTAGGATTTGATAAATATTTGTGAAGAAAAGGTTTCTGGAAAAATGTGCATGTTGCATCACCAGGTAGATCATGATTTATAGAGTCACTAGAAATTTGAATCATCAAATTTGGAGTCCATTTGAATATTCTATGGATTTTAGAAGCTCACTGGAAAAAGGAAAAGAAAAGGTTTAGGTTTATACCTAAAGCACGCACCGGGCGAAGGATAGCCACTGGGCCAGCCCGATGGCTCATTACTCATGAGGAAGTGGCCATGCCGAAGGCGTACTTCACGGAGTACGTCTCCACGCGATGGAGACGGCTTCCTGATCCCGTCTCCACTTAAGCTGCGGGCCCGGCGGTTCCGGCCTGGCAAGTGGGGCCCCCCTGCCGGTGGCGGGCGGTCGTCTTCCTCCTCCCTGCGGCCAAGCGGAGGCGAGAGGATCGACCGTCGATCGTGCGGTGACCCAGCGATCCCAATGACGTTCTACACGGAGTGTTCAATGCGGCGAGACGCGCACCGCCCATGTGCTCTCGCTTTCTTGAGGAGCTCGGGAAGGGGAGAGACATTGGGCGCGGCGGCTGGAGTCCTAGCGAGGACGAGGTCGATGCTACGGTCATCGGGAAGAGAAGATGGAGCGCAGGGGAGCTCCGTGGAGGCTTGGGGGTGCCACGGACCGATTCAGAGGAGGAACGGAGGCCGGGGCGGCTCGAATTTGAGTTGGGGTCCGAGGCAGCAATGGCGGCAGAGGAGGAGGGAGAAGGCACGGGAGGAGGAGTAGGTTGGTCGGGGTGATGCAAAGGAGGGGGAGGGAGCGAAAGGAGGCCAGAGAGAGATCGGGGGTGGCCTTTTATGGCGAGGCGATGGTGCACCGTGGGTTCGTGCGCCGGCGAGCTCGTGCTCGTCGCTACGGGCCACGGGAGCTCGTCATGGTGTGTCAGGGTGTTCTGGATTCGGTCGAGCTAGGGAGAGAAGAGAGAGAGAGAGCGGGGGCTGGGGCACCACGCGTGTGGTCGCCATTGGGCGCTCGGGCGGCGGTCTGGCGTCTTGAGGAGGCAACAGGAGGGAGAAGGAAGAGGGGGACCAGGCCGTGGCGCATCGCGAGCCTTGAGCGCGTCGGCGGGCGGCTTAGGCGGCCGAGGTGGATGGAAGTGTGGCGGCAGGGCTCGGCCGCTACTGTAGCGTGCTCCAGAGTGCGTCTTTGGCCGGGATCCGCGGCTTTTCCGCGCGCACTCGCGCGTCCACTTGTGTCTGGAAGCTGCAGGGGGAGTAAACAATGGGAAAGTGGCATTGGATGCCCTGGAACATGCTAGGAGTGAGAGAGAGATGAGTAAGGGAGGGGGAAGTGGCTGCCCAGAGAGGAAAAATGGGTCTCTGCCCTCCTTCATCATTGCCTCTCGGGCAGGGAAGAACACCAGAGGTAAAGGGGGACTAGGAGGGGATGTGGTAAAAAGGAGAACTCATGGAGATTAGTGGAAGTGGACAAAACATACATTTTGAATTTCTGCCAAAAGGTGTTTGATGGTGGTTTGGGCAAGCAAATGGATTCCAAATGATATGAAGATTAACAGGATCAAGTGTCATATAGAAATGGGTTTGATCACCAAGTTGGAGCTCATTTGGAGGAAGTTGACAATGCAACTTTGGTAAACCCTAGAAATTAGCAGAAATGGCTTTACCAAGATTTAGTCATGCAAATCAATTCTCCTTGATGCAACACTTGGTGTGGTGTCATCATTTGAGGTTCTGAACATGCCCACAAAAGTTGAGATAAAAAGGAGAAAGTTGCTAATGTAGAGTTGTTCAAATTTGGTTCTAGACAGGAAGGGTTTTCATGCACTTTGATCAAGTTAACTTGTTCTCCAACTTGTTCCATTTGGTCTAGTTGAGTTATTAGACCATTTGAGCATGTTCACAAGGTTTGAGAGCATTTGGACATGTTTGGCAATGTAAAGTTGCTCAAACTTCAAAATGGACAGAAATGGTTTTGAGAGGATTTGATGATGTTATCTTGTTCTCCAAGACATGATACTTGGCAAGATCACCAAATATGTCATATGTGACATGATAGAATTTTCTTGGAATTTTTGGAGAATATTTACTTTGTAAATATTTCAAAAGCTTGAAATATCCAGAAAGGATTTTTGAGGGATTTGACCAATATTTTGAACATGACCATGTGTTGAAACTCTTATACATGGACAATATATGTCCACTGAGTTTCCCTGATTTTTGTCAAATATTTTTAAAACAATAAAATAATTTTTCCCTATTAAAGACCATTTCTGGCCTTAAGAAGAAGGTTTTAAATAAAATAGGAAAATAACTTTTAAAATTATATTTTTGTGGTTTCTGGGTATCCTATATCTAATAGGAGTCAAATATATTTTTGGAAAGATTTTTACTGCCATTAATTAAGTACTTGCAGTGCAAATCTCAATTCAGGGGTTTTTGGAAAACTAGTTTTTGAAAATACTATTTGACCAAATTATTTTTGTAAGAAATTATTTTTATGTCCTATACACATGGCATGATCATTGGGAAAGGTTGTTGGATCAAGGGGAAGGAATATAAGGGTTGGAGAATTTATTTGATTTTTAGAGCACTTGCAAACAGCAGTCAAACATTCAATCAAAGCAAAGACAAAACACTCAAAAGTTTTTGTCAAACCACATTTTAGCATGATTTATTGACTTAAGTGTTGTGGCATGAAAAACAGGCTGTTACAGGTGGGTGAACAAATTACTGTCGAGCAATTGATAGAAAAGCGCATAGTTATGAGATTATCTAGGCATGATCATGTATATAGGCATCACGTCCATAACAAGTAGACCGACTCCTGCCTGCATCTACTACTATTACTCCACACATCGACCGACTCCTGCCTGCATCTAGAGTATTAAGTTCATAAGAACAGAGTAACGCATTAAGCAAGATGACATGATGTAGAGGGATAAACACATGCAATATGATATAAAACCCATCTTGTTATCCTCGATGGCAACAATACAATACATGTCTTTCAACCCTTTCTGTCACTCGGTAAGAACACTGCAAGATTGAACCCAAAGCTAAGCACTTCTCCCATGGCAAGAAAGACCAATCTAGTAGGCCAAACCAAACAGATAATTCAAAGAGACTTGCAAAGACAACTCATTCAGAGAAGATTCAAATATTATTCATAGATAAACTTGATCATAATCCCACAATTCATCGGATCTTGACAAACACACCGCAAAAAGAGTTTACATCGAATAGATCTCCACAAGAGAGGGGGAGAACATTGTATTGAGATCCAAAAATAGTGAAGAAGCTACTCACAACTAATAACTATGGACCCGTAGGTCTGTGGTAAACTACTCACAACTCATCGTAGGGGCAAGGATGTTGATGTAGAGGCCCTCCGTGGTTGATTCCCCCTCCGGCAGAGTGCCGACGAAGGTTCCAAGATGGGATCTCGCGGATATAGAAGGTTACGGTGGTGGAAACTGTGTTTCGTGGTGCTCCTGGATGTTTTCGGGGTACGTAGGGATATATAGGAGGAAGAAGTATGTCGGTGGCCGCCCGAGGGGCCCACGAGACAGGGGGCGCGCCCTACGGGGGGAGGGGGCGGCCCCCTATCTCATGGGGCCCTCGGAAGCTTCTTGACTTGTACTCCAAGCTCTCTGGATCACGTTTGTTCCAGAAATCACGCTTCCGAAGGTTTTATTCCGTTTGGACTCCGTTTGATATTCCTTTTCTTCGAAATACTGAAATAGGCAAAAAAAAAACAGCAATATGGGCTGGGCCTCCGGTTAGTAGGTTAGTCCCAAAAATGATATAAATGTGTAAAATAAAGCCCATAAACATCCAAAAGGGGTAATATAATAGCATGGAACAATCAAAAATTATAGATACATTGGAGACGTATCAAGGGGCCCCACACCCTGGCCATGAGGGTGGGGGCGCCCCCTACTGGGCGTGCCCCCCTTTCTTTTGGGCCCCCTAGTGGCCCTCCGGTGCCCATCTTCTGCTATAGGAAGGCTTTTACCCTGGAAAAAAATCATAAGCAAGCTTACGGGACGAAACTCCACCGCCACGAGGTGAAACCTTGGCGGAACCAATCTAGGGCTCCGGCGGAGCTGTTCTGCCAGGGAAACTTCCCTCCGGGAGGGGGAAATCATCACCATCGTCATCACCAACAATCCTTTCATCGGGAGGGGGTCAATCTCCATCAACATCTTCACCAGGACCATCTCCTCTCAAACCCTAGTTCATCTCTTGTATCCAATGTTGTATCCAAAACCACAAATTGGTACCTGTGGGTTGCTAGTAGTGTTGATTACTCCTTGTAGTTGATGCTAATTGGTTTACTTGGTGGAAGATCATATGTTCAGATCCTTAATGCATATTAATACTCCTCGATCATGAACATGAATATGCTTTGTGAGTAGTTACGTTTGTTCACGAGGACGGGGTGAAGTCTTGCTATTAGTAGTCATGTGAATTTGGTATTAGATTCGATATTTTGATGAGATGTATGTTGTCTCTCCTCTAGTGGTTTTATGTGAATGTCGACTACATGACACTTCACCATTATTTGGGCCTAGAGGAAGGCATTGGAAAGTAATAAGTAGATGATGGGTTGCTAGAGTGATGAAGCTTAAACCCTAGTTTATCGTTGCTTCGTAAGGGCTGCTTTGGATCCACTAGTTTCATGCTATGGTTAGGTTTACCTTAATACTTCTTTTGTAGTTGCGGATGCTTGCAATAGGGGTTAATCATAAGTGGGATGCTTGTCCAAGAAAGGGCAGTACCCAAGCACGGTCCACCCACATATCAAATTATCAAAGTACGAACGCGAATCATATGGCGTGATGAAAACTAACAGCGATAATTCCCATGTGTCCTCGGGAGCGCTTTTCTCATTACAAGAAATTGTCGAGGCTTGTCCTTTGCTACAAAAAGGATTGGGCCACCTTGCTTCACCTTATTTACTTTCATTGCTTGTTACCCTTTACGAATTATCTTATCAGAAAACTATATGTTACCTACAATTTCAGTGCTTGCAGAGAATACCTTACTGAAAACCGCTTGTCATTTCCTTCTGCTCCTCATTGAGTTCGACACTTTTACTTATCAAAAGGACTACGATAGATCCCTATACTTGTGGGTCATTAAGACTCTTTTCTGGCGCCGTTGCCGGGGAGTGAAGCGCCTTTGGTGAGTGGAACTTGGTAAGGAAACATTTATATAGTGTGCTGAATTTTTTTGTCACTTGTTACTATGGGAACTAATCCTTTGAGGGGCTTGTTCGGGGCATCTTCGCCCCGACCAGTAGAGCAAAGAGTTTCTTCTCAACCTACTGAACCTACAGAAAATGTTTACTTTGAGATTCCTTCGGGTATGATAGAGAAACTGCTAGCTAATCCTTTTGCAGGAGATGGAACATTGCATCCCGATTTACAACCTTATCTATGTGGATGAAGTTTGTGGATTATTTAAGCTTGCAGGTATTCCCGATGATGTTGTTAAGAGGAAGGTCTTCCCTTTATCTTTGAAGGGAGACACATGACACGGTACAGGCTATGTGATGATACGGGAGCTTGGGACTATAAACGATTGAAATTGGAATTTCACCAGAAGTTCTATCCTATGCATCTTGTTCATCGTGATCGTAATTATATATATAATTTTTGGCCTCGCGAAGGAGAAAGCATCGCTCAAGCTTGGGGGAAGCTTAAATCAATGTTATATTCATGCTCCAATCATGAGCTCTCAAGAGAAATGGTTATTCAAAAAATTTATGCTCGACTTTCTCTCAATGATCGCACCATGCTTGATACTTCCTGTGCTGGTTCTTATATGCTGAAGACTACTGAAATCAAGTGGGATTTACTGGAAATAATTAAATACAACTCTGAAGATTGGGATTCCGACGACGGTAAGGATTCAGTTATGACACCTAAGTTTGATTGTGTTAAATCTTTTATGGATACCGATTCTTTTCGTGGATTTAGCGCTAAATACGGACTTGACTCTGAGATAGTAGCTTCTTTCTGTGAATCTTTTGCTGCTCACGTTGATCTCCCTAAGGTGAAGTGGTTTAAATATAATCCTCCCACTGAAGTAAAAGTAGTTGCACCTAGTACAGTTGAAGAAAAGACTATCACTTATAATGATCATATTGTTCCTACTACTTATGTTGAGAAACCACCTTTTCCTGTTAGAATAAAGGATCTGTTCGTAAGAGTAATACAGGAACGTATACGGCTCCTGAGCAAATCAAAGTTGAACCTAGTATTGCTATGGTTAAATATCTCTTGGATGATAATATAGATGGGCATGTTATTTACTTCTGTGATGAAGCTGCTAATATTGCTAGACCGATGCTAAGATACATAGACCTATTGTAGGCATGCCTGTTATTTCTGTTAAAATAGGAGATCATTGTTATCATGGCTTATGTGATATGGGTGCTAGTGCTAGCGCAATACCTTTTTCCTTATATGAAGAAATTATGCATGATGTTGCACCCCTGAAATAGAAGGTATTGATGTTACAATTAAGCTTGCTAATAGAGATACTATTACACCAGTTGGGATTGTGAGAGATGTTGAAGTCTTGTGTGGGAAAGTTAAATACCCTGCTGATTTTCTTGTTCTTGGTTCCCCACAAGATAGCTTTTGTACCATTAGTTTTGGTAGACCCTTCTTGAATACTGTCAATGCTAAGATTAATTGTGAAAAGGACGTTGTTACAATTGGCTTGGGGGATATGAAACATGAGTTTAATTATGCTAAGTTCTGTAGACAATCCCATGATAAAGAATTGCCTAGTAAGGATGAAATTATTGGTCTTGCTTCTATTGCCGTGCCTCCTACTGATCCGTTAGAACAATATTTGCTAGACCATGAAAATGATATGTTTATGAATGAAAGAAGGGAAATAGATGAATTATTCCTTAAACAGGGTCCTATTCTGAAACACAACTTACCTGTTGAATTCCTAGGGGATCCTCCTCAACCCAAGGGTGATCCCGTGTTCGAGCTCAAACCTTTACCTGATAATCTTAAATATGCTTATTTTGATGAAAAGAAGATATATCCTGTTATTATTAGTGCTAACCTTTCAGAGCAAGAAGAGGAAAGATTATTGAAAACTCTGAAGAAGCACCATGCTGCTATTGGATATACTCTCGATGATCTTAAGGGCATTAGTCCCACTCTATGGCAACAAAAAATTAAATTGGACGAAGGCTCCAAACCAGTTAGAGATCATCAACGACGGTTAAATCCTAAGATGAAAGAAGTGGTAAGAAAGGAGATACTAAAGCTCCTTGAGGAAGGTATAATCTATCCCATCGCTGAGAGTGATTGGGTGAGTACTGTCCATTGCGTCCCCAAGAAGGGAGGTATTATTGTTGTTCCTAATGATAAAGATGAATTGATTCCGCAAAGAATTATTACAGGTTATAGGATGGTAATTGATTTTCGTAAATTAAATAAAGCCACTAAGAAAGATCATTACCCTTTACCTTTTATTGATCAAATGCTAGAAAGACTATCCAAACATACACATTTCTGCTTTCTAGATGGTTATTCTGGTTTCTCTCAAATACCTATGTCAGCGGAGGATCAATCAAAAATCACTTTTACCTGCCCTTTCGGTACTTTTGCTTATAGACGTATGCCTTTTGGTTTATGTAATGCACCTACTACCTTTCAAAGATGCATGATGGCTATATTCTCTGACTTTTGTGAAAAGATTTGTGAGGTATTCATGGATGACTTCTCCGTTTATGGATCCTCTTTTGATGATTGCTTGAGCAACCTTGATCTAGTTTTGCAGAGATGTGAAGACACTAGTCTCATCTTGAATTGGGAAAAGTGCCACTTTATGGTTAATGAATGCATTGTCTTGGGGCATAAAATTTCTGAAAGAGGTATTGAAGTTGATAAAGCTAAAGTTGATGCTATTGAAAAGATGCCATGTCCCAAGGACATTAAAGGTATAAGAAGTTTCCTTGGTCATGCCGGTTTTTATAGGAGGTTCATTAAGGACTTTTCTAAAATCTCTAGGCCTCTGACTAATTTATTACAAAAAGATATTCCTTTTGTCTTTGATGATGATTGTGTAGAAGCATTTGAAATACTTAAGAAAGCTTTGATCACTGCACCTATTGTTCAGCCACCTAATTGGAATTTACCCTTTGAAATGATGTGTGATGCTAGTGATTATGCTGTAGGTGCTGTTCAAGGGCAAAGAGTTGATAAGAAATTAAATGTTATCCAGTATGCTAGTAAAACTCTTGATACTGCCTAGATAAATTATGCTACTACTGAAAAAGAATTCTTATCAGTTGTATTTGCATGTGATAAGTTCAGACCTTATATTGTTGATTCTAAAGTTACTAGTCACACTGATCATGCTGCTATTAAATATCTTATGGAAAATAAAGATGCTAAACCTAGACTTATTAGATGGGTCCTCTTGCTCCAAGAATTTGATTTGCATATTATTTATAGAAAGGGAGCTGAGAACCCTGTTGCAGACAACTTGTCTAGGGTAGAGAATGTTCTTGATGACCCACTACCTATTGATGATAGCTTTCCTGATGAACAATTAGCGGTCATTAATGCTTCTCATACTGCTCCATGGTATGCTGATTATGCTAATTACATTGTTGCTAAATTTATACCACCTAGTTTCACATACCAGCAAAAGAAAAAGTTCTTTTATGATTTAAGACATTACTTCTGGGATGACCCACACCTTTATAAAGAAGGAGTAGATGGTGTTATTAGACGTTGTGTACCTGAGCATGAACAGGAATAGATCCTATGCAAGTGTCACTCCGAATCATATGGAGGACACCACGCTGGAGATAGAACTGCACATAAGGCATTGCAATCCGGTTTTTATTGGCCTACTCTCTTCAAAGATGCCCGTAAGTTTGTCCTGTCTTGTGATGAATGTCAAAGAATTGATAATATTAGTAGACGTCAGGAAATGCCTATGAATTACTCTCTTGTTATTGAACCATTTGATGTTTGGGGCTTTGATTATACGGGACCTTTTCTTGCCTCTAATGGATACATACATATTTTAGTTGTTGTTGATTACGTTGTTAAGTGGGTAGAAGCTATTCCAACTAGTAGTGCTGATCATAACACCTCTATTAAGATGCTTAAAGAAGTTATTTTTCCGAGGTTTGGAGTCCCTAGGTATCTCATGATTGATGGTGGTTCACATTTTATTCATGGT
Organism: Aegilops speltoides; assembly: GCA_021437245.1. Classification (NCBI taxonomy): domain Eukaryota; kingdom Viridiplantae; phylum Streptophyta; class Magnoliopsida; order Poales; family Poaceae; genus Aegilops; species Aegilops speltoides. The sequence goes on along the minus strand of CM038146.1, from coordinate 329,203,040 downwards.
GCTTTTCGTAAAATGCTTGCTAAGTATGATGTTAATCATAGAATTGCATCTCCTTATCACCCACAGTCTAGCGGTCAAGTAGAGTTGAGTAATATAGAGCTCAAATTAATTTTTGCAAAAGATTGTCAATAGATCTAGAAAGAATTGGTCCAAGAAACTTGATGATGCATTATGGGCCTATAGAACTGCATATGAAAATCTTATGGGTATGTCTCCGTATAAGATGGTTTATGGAAAAGCATGTCACTTACCTCTCGAACTTGAACATAAGGCATATTGGGCTATTAAAGAGATCAACTATGACTTCAAACTTGCCGGTGAGAAGAGGTTATTTTATATTATCTCACTTGATGAATGGAGAACCCAAGCCTATGAGAATGCCAAGTTGTTTAAAGAAAAAGTGAAAAGATAGCATGACAAAAGAATACAAAAGCGAGAATTTAACATAGGTGATTATGTGTTGCTATTCAACTCTCGTTTAAGATTTTTTGCAGGAAAACTTCTCTCTAAATGGGAAGGTCCTTACGTTATCGAGGAGGTCTATCGTTCCGGTGCCATAAAAATCAACAACTTCGAGGGCACAAGTCCGAGGGTGGTGAACGGTCAAAGAATCAAACATTATAGGCACGCCCACCCTTACTGGGCGCCCCTGCCTCGTGGGCACCTCATGTGCCTCCCGGACTCTGTTTTCTTGCACGTTACTTCTTTTGGTCGGTAAAAATTCATTATATAATCTCTCGAAGGTTTTGACCACTGTATCACGCAAACATCTTCTGTCTTTGTTTCGAGCTGTTTCTGCCACATATTAGAGCAATATGTCATCCCAGGATTCGGAAGGAGAAAGCTATGTGGCTGATTACCTTGCAGATCCTAAGGTCTACGGGGACTTGGATCACTGTGGCTGGACCACTGAGGAAGAAGAAGACTACAAGCCTAAGGAAAAGGAGGAGACGAGCTCAGATGAAGATGAAGTCCCATTACCTCAACCTGGGGACATGCATGTGGAGTTTAAAAAGTCAAGCCTCCCTGACAGAGCAAAGAAACCAAAGATCGAGTTTATCCCTTTCCGTCTCTTGCAGGAAAACAAACAGGGACTATGCAAAAGGATATTAAGCCTTGAGAGGGGGATCAATGATCTAAGGGAGCAAAATTCCATCCTCAAGCGTAAATTAAGGAAGAAGCCTACATCATCAACAACTCCATCATCATCACCTCCGAGGACATAATCACATGGGTATGGGCACTCCCCTTGGCAACTGCCAAGCTTGGGGGAGGTTCCCCGGTATCGTATCACCATCACACTCCTATCTTTACCGTTTTACTTAGCTCAATTCTTTTGGTAATATCTTGATCTAGTAGAATAAAGTTTTGGTTTGAATTAGTTTTGAGTCTTGCTTTGTGATCCTTCTATGTAATCGAGTCCATGAGCTATATAATAAATATTAGTGTTGAGTCAAGGGATTTGCTATCTTGCTATGATCTTGAGAAAATAGAAAGAACAAAAGAGTTCATATTGATCTTGTGGATAGTAATGACTTCACATATAAAGAGTATGAGACTTAAAAGTTGTTGAAAGTTGACAAACATAGTTTTGTTCATCGTTGCAATTAATAGGAAGTAATAAAGAAAGAGAGGTTTTCACATATAAATATACCATCTTGGACATCTTTTATGATTGTGAGCACTCATTAAAGTATGACATGCTAAAAGAGTTGATGTTGGACAAGGAAGACAACGTAATGGTTTATGTTTTCTCACATCTCAGTTAAATTATATTGTCATGGATTGTCCAACATGTTGAGCTTGTCTTTCCCCCTCATGCTAGCCAAATTCCTTGCACCAAGTAGAAATACTACTTGTGCTTCCAAATATCCTTAAACCCAGTTTTGTCATGAGAGTCCACCATACCTACCTATGGATTGAGTAAGATCCTTCAAGTAAATTGTCATGTTGCAAGCAATAAACATTGCTCTCTAAATATGTATGACTTATTAGTGTGGAGAAAATAAGCTTTATACGATCATGTGATATGGAAGTAATAAAAGCAACGGTCTGCATAATAAAGGTTCATATCACAAGTGGCAATATAAAGTGACGTTCTTTCGCATTAAGATTTTGTGCATCCAACCCTAAAAGCACATGACAACCTCTGCTTCCCTCTACGAAGGGCCTATCTTTTACTTTATGTCCTTTACTTATGCAAGAGTCAAGGTGATTTTAATTTCCCTTTTTCATTTTATCCTTTGGCAAGCACCTCGTGTTGGAAAGATCCTGATATATATATATATATATATATATATATATATATATATATCCAATTGGATGTAAGTTAGCATGAACCATTATTGTTGACATCACCCCCCTATCTTTCTCAGTGTCCGATTAAAACTCCATAACCATAAGTATTGCATGAGTGTTAGCAATTGTAGAAGACTATATGATAGTTGAGTATGTGGACTTGCTGAAAAGCTCTATTCTTGACTCTTTGTGATATTATGATAAATTGCAATTGCTTCAATGACTGAGATTATAGTTTGCTAGTTCTCAATGAAGTTTCTGAACCATACTTGACATTGTGAATAAATTGTTACTTGAGCATAAGAAATCATATGACAAAATCTATATATGTTGCTGTTATAAGATTGATCATGATGCCCTCATGTCCGTATTTTGTTTTTATCGACACCTCTATCTCTAAACATGTGGACATATTTCTCGATATCGGCTTCTGCTTGAGGACAAGCGAGGTCATTTTGCATCATGCTTTTATATCAATATTTATTGCATTATGGGCTGTTATTACACGTTATGTCACAATACTTATGGCTATTCTCTCTTATTTTACAAGGTTTATCATGAAAATGGAGAATCTTGGCAAGTGGGATTCAGGTGGAAAAGGAGCAAATATTAGAAACCTATTACGCACAGCTCAAAAGTCCTGAAACTCCACGAAAGTCATTTTGGAATTAATAAAATTATTGAGCGAAGAAAGTACGGAGGGGCCCACACCACAGGCCACGAGGTGGGGCGCGCCCCTCTTGGCGCGCCCCTTTCTCGTGGGCCCCTAGTGGCCCTCCGGTGCCCATCTTCTGCTATATGAAGGCTTTTACCCTGGAAAAAAATCATAAGCAAGCTTACGGGACGAAACTCCGCCGCCACGAGGCGGAACCTTGGCGGAACCAATCTAGGGCTCCGGCTGAGCTGTTCTGCCGGGGAAACTTCCCTCCGGGAGGGGGAAATCATCACCATCGTCATCACCAACGATCCTCTCTTTGGGAGGGTGTCAATCTCCATCAACATCTTCACCAACACCATCTCCTCTCAAACCCTAGTTCATCTCTTGTATCCAATCTTGTATCCAAAACCACAAATTGGTACCTGTGGGTTGCTAGTAGTGTTGATTACTCCTTGTAGTTGATGCTAATTGGTTTACTTGGTGGAAGATCATATGTTCAGATCCTTAATGCATATTAATACTCCTCTGATCATGAACATTAATATGCTTTGTGATTAGTTATGTTTGTTCCTGAGGACATGGGTGAAGTCTTGCTATTAGTAGTCATGTGAATTTGGTATTCGTTCGATATTTTGATGAGATGTATGTTGTCTCTCCTCTAGTGGTGTTATGTGAACATCGACTAGATGACACTTCACCATTAATTGGGCCTAGAGGAAGGCATTGGGAAGTAATAAGTAGATGATGGGTTGCTAGAGTGACAGAAGCTTAAACCCTAGTTTATGCGTTGCTTCGTCAGGGGCTGATTTGGATCCACTAGTTTCATGCTATGGTTAGGTTTACCTTAATACTTCTTTTGTAGTTGCGGATGCTTGCAATAGGGGTTAATCATACGTGGGATGCTTGTCCAAGAAAGGGCAGTACCCAAGCACCGGTCCACCCACATATCAAATTATCAAAGTACGAACGCGAATCATATGGCGTGATGAAAACTAACAGCGATAATTCCCATGTGTCCTCGGGGCGCTTTTCTCATTATAAGAAATTGTCCGGGCTTGTCCTTTGCTACAAAAGGATTGGACCACCTTGCTGCACCTTATTTACTTTCATTGCTTGTTACCGTTCTGAATTATCTTATCACAAAACTATCTGTTACCTACAATTTCAGTGCTTGCAGAGAATACCTTCTTGAAAACCGCTTGTCATTTCCTTCTGCTCCTCGTTGGGTTCGACACTCTTACTTATCGAAAGGACTACGATAGATCCCCTATACTTGTGGGTCATCAAAGTGCCGCGTGGAGAGCTCCTCGGATGATGAAGACTCGTCCTCAAGCAAGAGTGACGAGGAGGACAGCGGCAGGGACGACAAGGGTAGCAGGCAAGAGGATGACGGGCCCGACTAGGTGTCAGACCCGCCGCCCCGGGGTAGTGCCGGCAGCAGCAGTATCTGCACCGAGTCCCTTCTCCCGGTGGAGCCGGCTCCTTGAACTTCTTGGGGTCGTCTCCTTGGTCGGCTGGCATGGGAAGGCCGGAGAAGGCGAAGAAGGCGGGTGGCGGGCCGTCAAGTTGGAGTACGATGGCACCGACGCCTTCGTAACATATTGATGGACCGCTGCCTCATCTTCCAGCTTTCTTCCCGGCACCATCATCACTAGCCCTCCCCTAGGCGGCCACCGGCATTGTTCTCTTGGTGCCTTCTGCTGCTCGTACCTCGCCTAGGTGCTCCTCCCACCCTCTTGCCTTCTTGTTCCTCCCGCCCTCTTGCCTTCTTGTTCCGTTTCCTGAGGGGAGGGACAAGAAAGGGATTACGGGCACCTTATCTTTTTTTAGCTTTTAAGCCTACGAGCCTTAGTTGGATTTAAAACTTTTAATCCCCCATGCTCATGTTTACATTCCGTACGAACTGTACCTGTGTGGAATGTATTAATGAAAAAGGGTGCTTGTCGGGTCTTGTGTGTGTGAGCAAAGCCCATACCAAGGAATGAATCCTTGTTATTTTTAACATAAACATGGTTTCCCGGCAGCAGGCCTTGCCACTCCCCTACTCCGTTGGACTACACTCACGCCTTTGGCGTAGGTAGGGGCAAAGTAGGGGCGGGCCCTACGTTTTCTTCCTCGCCGCCGTGGCTACAACCCAATTCCGAACCAAGAAGAGCTTCTCGGATGGCAGGAATGGAGGGAGCACGGCAGCCTTGGAATAAAACGAGGCTTCATACGTCCCAATTTTATACGAAAATGCATAACAGGGATAAGAAAACTTATCTGAATCCGCAGCCCCCGGCAACCCTAGCTTGCCATGGGTGGACCTTTGTGTCTTCAGCCCCCGGCAAGCTTGGCTTGCCGGGGCCGGAGCGCCGGCTTGTTCTCTTCCTTCCACTTAGCTTGGCGGAAATATTTATGTACCCTGCGAACCAAAGAGGATGGACAGGAACAAAGAGACGCAAACTCGACCTCTATGCTAGGGGTTAGTCTCCGCTAAGCACTATCAACCCCAACCGAGGGAGAGACTCAATCTAGCATGCATGCTATAACTTAGGGCGCCAGCTTCGTTTATTTATGCTCAGGGTCTGCGCCTGGCTTTGTACAGAGGGTTACATGCCTTGTCGGCAAGGCTTGTACAAAAGGTGGCTTGTCGGGGAGCCCGGCGGCCGCGCCTTATGGGTAAAACTTGCGAAGATGCTCGATATTCCAGGAGTTGCTCACTGGAATGGCATCTTCGGTCTCCAGGCGGACTGCGCCAGACCTCGTGACTCGTGTTACCCGATAAGGGCCTTCCCATTTCAGCGTCAGCTTGTTGGAATTTTTGGCTGACTGAACGCACCGAAGAACAAGGTCGCCTTCCTCAAAGCTTCGGGCATGAACCTTGTGGCTATGGTAGCGGCACAAGGCTTGCTGGTACCGTGCTGCTCTCACAGCCGCCCAAAGACGATCTTCCTCGAGGAGCATTGCGTCATCTTGCCGCAATCGCTCTTGCTCAAGCTCATCATAAGCGAGCACTCGAGGTGACCCATATATGAGTTCCATGGGGAGAACTGCTTCTGCCCCGTATACCAGGGCAAAGGGTGTCTGTCCGGTGGCTCGATTTGGCGTTGTTCTGATCGACCAAAGAACCGCCGGCAACTCATCAATCCAGCGCCTTCTGCTCTTGTGCAGCCTATCAAAAGTCTTCGTCCTTAGGCCACACAACACTTTAGCATTTGTCCTCTCCGCTTGGACGTTGCTCCGTGCGTGTGCCAGGGAAGCAAAACAGACCTTGCTGCCGAGGTCTTCAATATATTGCGTGAAGGTGTGGCTTGTGAACTGCGTGCCACTGTCAGTGATGACTCTATTCGACACACCAAAGCGGCAAACTAGCCCATGAAATAATTTGATGGCTGACTGTGCAGTCACCTTCCTCACTGCTTCCACTTCCGGCCACTTTGTGAACTTGTCGATTGCAATGTACAGTACTCAAAGACCCGGACGGCGCGTGGAAAAGGGCCCAGTATGTCGAGCCCCCAGACCGAGAATGCCCAGGAGAGAGGGATTGTCTGCAAGGCTTGATCTGGCTGATGAAGCTTCTTCGAATGGAAGTGGCACACTTCACACTTGGTTACTAGTGCCGTCGCATCCTGGAGGGTAGTGGGCCAGAAGAAACCTTGCCGGAAAGCCTAGCCGGCAAGGGCCCTTGACCCTATGTGGGAGCCACATATGCCTCCATGTATCTACGCCAATAGCTCCAGTTCTTCCTCCCGGGGGATGCACTTAAATTTCACTCCATTTGGTCTTTTTCTGTACAAAACATTGTCAATGAACTGGTACAGGGCAGACCGATGAGCTACTTTCTCTGCTTCTTCCTGCTCCCCAGGAAGCTCCCCTGTTTGGAGGAATCGTACGATATGCTATGCCCATGCTGGAGCCTGTGGCTCGATGGCAAGGAACAAAGGCATTTCCTCTGCCGCGGGAACGATTGCCTCCACGGCAATGGCTTGGCGCCCCCGCCAGAGTCGGTTGTCCCACGACAGGCTTGGCGTCCACGGCAACATCTTCGCCGGCATCTCCACGGAGATTGGTGGGGAAGTACTTGCCGGGGCCGGACTTCCTTTGCTTGTTCTGCTCTGTTGATGGTTCAACGGATGGTTGAGTTAACCGAAGCACAAAAGTACCTGGTTCCACAGGTAGCTTGAGGGCAGCGCGCTTGGACAGGTAGTCGGCAATGTCGTTCTCCACTCGGGGGAGATGCTCTTCCTGTATACTGTCAAAGTGCTCCTCCAGTTTCCTCACTTCATCCACGTAAGCTTCCATCAACGGGCCTTGATAATCCTTGTTGATCTTCCTGACGACGAGCTATGAATCACCCCTGATGATGAGCTTCTTGACCCCAAGGTCTGTCGCGATCCTGAGACCGGCAAGCAATCCCTCGTATTCAGCAGTGTTGTTCGTGGACATTTCCCTAGGAAAGTGCATCTGAATCACGTACTTGAGGTGCTCTCCGGTGGGTGCGATGATCAGCACTCCAGCACCGGCGCCTTGTAGCGAAAAAGCCCCATCAAAGTACATAATCCAGTTGCGACTTGTTTCCTTGCCGGGGAGAGTGGACTCCTAGATCTCTTTGTCGGACATCGAGGTCCATTCGGCAATGAACTCTGCCAAGACTCTGCTTTGAATCGTTGAGGTGCTTTCGAACTTCAAACCAAAACTTGATAGCTCCAAGGCCCATTCCACAATCCTCCCCGTTGCATCTGGGTTATGAAGTATCCGTTGCAACAGGAGGCGGGTGACAACGGTGATCTCGTGCGCTTGGAAGTAATGACGCAGCTTCCTCGAGGCCATAAGGAGGCCAAAGAGAAATTTCTGCACACTGGAGTACCTCGACCTAGCCCCCTGCAAGAGGGAGGTGACAAAGTAAACCGGGTGCTGCATCATCTTCTTCATCTGCACCACTTCACCTAGTTGCGTGGGCCCTGTCGCACTGGTGTCAGACCTTGCCGGGGGCCCAGCGTTGCCTAGGAGAGTTCTGGTTCGCCATCCGTTGACTCCACCGTTGCTGCTGCCTCTTCGTCGACCTCCCTCTGCACCACCAGTGAGGCGCTAACCACATGATTTGTTGCTGCTAGATAAAGCAGCAACAATTCTTATGGTTTGGGCGCAACCAGCACTGGGGTAGAGGAAAGGTATTTCTTCAAATCTTGCAGCGCTGCCTCGGCCTCCGGGGTCCACTCCATTGTGCCCACCTTCTTCAAGATCTTGAAAAAGGGAAGGGCACGCTCAGCAGACTTGGAGATGAATCTGCTCATGGCGGCGACGCAACCAGTGAGCCGACGCACATCCTTGATCCGCTTAGGTGCCTCAATCTGCTCGATGGCCTTGATCTTGTCTGGGTTTGCCTCAATCCCGTGCTGCGACACAAAGAACCCGAGAAGCTTGCCGGATGGGACACCGAAGACACACTTCTCAGGGTTCAACTTGAGGTTGATCTTGCGCAAATTTGCAAACGTCTCTTCCAAATCTTGCACAAGTGTCGCCTTGTCCTTGGTTTTAACCACTATGTCATCCATATAAACTTCCATATTTCTATGCAGCTGGGGCTCAAAATCAATTTGGACTGCTCTTTCAAAGGTCGAGCCAACACTCTTCAACCCGAAAGGCATCCGTAAAAAGCAATACGTACCACATGGGGTGATGAATGCTGTCTTCTCCTCATCTTCTCTTGTCATGAAAATCTGGTGGTAGCCTGAGTAGGCATCAAGGAATGATAGCAGGTCACACCCAGCCGTGGAGTCAACAATCTGGTCGATGCGCGGCAACAGGAAAGGATATTTTGGACAAGCTTTATTGATATCTGTGTAATCAATACACAGCCTCCACTTCCCGTTTGCCTTGCGCACCACCACCGGATTGGCCAGCCACGTCGGATGGAGCACCCCTCTCACCAAGCCTGCCACTTCTAGCTTTCTGACCTCTTCTGTGATGAACTCTTGCCTCTCTAGAGCTTGCTTCCTGACCTTCTGCTTGACGGGCCGCGCATGAGGACAGACAGCAAGATGGTGCTCAATCACTTCCCTGGGAATGCCAGGAATGTCGGATCTTGCCACGCTACATCGACATTCGCCCGCAAGAAAGTGACGAGCTCGCCTTCCTATTTGTTGTCGAGGGTGGAGCTTATGGCGAAAGCCCCTCCCGTGTCGTCCTCTCTGATGGACACCTTCTTGGTCTCTGATGGTGCAGATCTGGACTTATTGATCTTGCCGACGGAGCTCTCTGGACATCCTTGACATGAGCACAACACTCCGGAGAGGTGCGCTTGCCGGAGTGGGTGCGAGAGGTCTCGCCGGTCTTCTTCCCTCCCGGGACTCCAGCGGCAGGAGCAAGTGTCTTAGCGGCAGATGTTGCAACTGCTTCCCGATAGAGTTGTCAGCGCAGATCAGCGCATCCTTCTTGTCGGAGGGGACGGTGATGATGTTCATCGGCCCTGGCATCTTCAGCATGTTGTAGGCATAATGTGATGTCGCCATGAACTTGGCGAGTGCCGGGCGACCGAGGATCCTGTTGTAGGGCAAGGGGATCTCAGCCACATCGAAAACAATCCTCTCTGTCCTGTAGTTCAGCTCTCCTCCGAACGTCACGGGCAGCGTGACCTTACCCTTTGGCTGGCTTCTCCCCGGATTGACCCCTTGAAACATGCCTGTCTCTTCGAGGTCTCCATCAGGAATCTGTAGCCTTTTGACCATGATCGGCAAGATCAAGTTCAGACCGGCCCTGCCGTCAACTAGCATCTTCGTCACTCTGAGGTTGCGGATTGTTGGTGAGACAAACAACGGCAAACACCCGACCGCAGTTGTGCGATCAGGGTGGTCCTCGGTGTCAAAGGTGATAGGCGTGCTGGACCACTTCAGTGGCTTCCGTGCATCGAGTGACGGATCCACTGCTGTGATCTCACGCGCCCACTGCTTAAGTTGGCAGTGAGAGGTGTGCAGAGAGGCGCCACCATTGATGCACATGGCCTCTGTAGCTTTCTGAAAATCGTGGTCGCCGGACTCGTCGTCCTCGTCATGATCATCGTCTTCCTGTTTCCTATCGCGGCCCCGTGCGGGCCTCTCTTGCTGGTTATCCTTGCCGCGGTGGTCTCCTAGGCAGCCACGCTTCTTGCCAGATCCTTTGAGACCTTCCTGACCCTTCTCCTTGTCCCACCTCTCATATTTAGCTTTGTGCTTCTCAGCAAGCAGCTCAACTTGTCGGCAGTTCTGGAGGTCGTGGCCTTTGGTGTGGTGGATCTTGCAATACGACTTGTCAGAGCCCCCTAGCTTGTCGGCAGCCGCCAAGGCCCGGCAAGCGGCACACCCATAAACTTGCTTGCCGGGGTCGCTCGCCTTGGCCTTCTTGGCGGTACTGGTGTCATCGGACCCCTTGACAGCAAGTACAGCCTTGCCCTTGCACTTCCTGTTACGGTGCCGGCCCTTCTTCGTCGGGGCAGCGGTGTCATTGTCCGTGGAGTCGGTTTCCGCGCCGGCGTCCTTGCCGGGGTACTTCCTCCCCTCTTCTGCCCGAGCGCACCTGTCGGCCAAAACATAAAGTTTGGCTACATCCCTGACCTTGTTCATCGCCAGCTCCTCACGCATCTTGCGGTTACGCACATTCTGATGGAATGCACTGATTACGGCAGCGGGATGAATGTCTGGGATGTTGTATTGCACTCGGCTGAACCTTTGGATGTACTTGCGTAGGTTTTCTCCTTCCTTCTGGGGGATGATATGCAAATCGCTTGCATGGCCTCCAGTGAAGGCGCCAACAAACTCGTGGCACATGTCCGACCAAGAAGAAATGGAGTCCACCGGCAAGTGCATCAACCATGACATGACATTGGGCTTGAGTGCCAACGGGAAATAATTTGGCAAGCACCTTATCGTCACAGGCTCCAGCAGCTTGCATCGCGATGGTGTAGATGCTAAGGAACTCTAACGGGTGAGTCTTGCCGTTGTATTTCTCGCCAACGTCGGGCTTGAACATGCGGTGGGAGGGCCACTGGAACTGCCGCAGCTCACGGGTGAAGGCCGGACAACCCACCTCGTAGGGTAGGCCACCATAGCCTCCCAGTGCCGGGTGGTCCATAGTGGGCCCTGCCCGCCTGTCTGACTGGTGGCGTGCATCACACCGGCGCTCGATGGTGGTTCGAGCGTCTTCAAGGGCTCGCTCCCAAAGAACTTGACGCTAGTCGCAGTAGGTCCGTGGATCGGACGACGCTATGGAGATATCATCGCGAGTGTCCTCGCGATGGATTGACACCCGTGGTGGCTGGCGTGGGGGAGGAGAATGCACCATGGCTGGATCGCCCCCAGCCCTTCCACCGCTGGCATGCGGTGGCTCTGTGGAGCGACGGCCTACGGGCCCCGCTGGTCGCTGCTCATCTTTGTTGGTGATGCCGACAAGGCTCCGGACGGTGGCTCTCCATTCATTGAGGCTCTCTGCAGCAGGAGGAAAGTCGAGGAGCAGCTGCGAGCGCGCCAGAGCTTCTGCTAGTGTGGGCGTCGGCGAAAGCTGCATGGACCGTGACACACTTCGACTTCTAACTATGTTAGGAGGAGCTCTATCATGGCCCTGCGGCTATCCACCATTTTCGCCAGCACCTCGGCATGCATGCTAGCCTTCCTCGTCCCAGGAAGGATGCGCAGGACTCTTCCCAGGGCAGCGCCCAGGGTCACCAGCGGGATGGCGCTGCTCATCATGCACAACTTGGGAAGAACGCGCCATGGGCGCTGGTGTTGGTGTCTTGGAGGCCGCCACGCCGCCGTCGGGCGGCACGGCGATGCCCCTGGAGGGCCCCACGCCGCCAGCGGGGGGCCCAACTCCGTCTCTGGAGTTTGTGGCGTGCGGCCCATCGCCTAACGCACGAACGACGCCGCTTGCCAGGCTCGGACTGCCAGGGTGATGTGGGTGTTCACAGGTCACGCCACGGGTTCTTTCCGCGACTGGCCCTCTACTGGTCCGCACCGGTACAGGCAGTCCGGTCCCGGATGAACCGATCACCGTGGTCGTCTTCCTCTTGGGAGCCATGGCGACGAAGAGCCGTTTGACTAGCTGCTAAACCGGATTCTCACAACTGCGCCCCCTACCTGGCGCGCCAAAGATGTCGGTTGGAACAACACCTATGGGATCACGAGAATCCCTACTACGGTTGCGGGGCGCAGGGTCGTGAGAAGAGCGGGATCAGCAATCAGCACAAGCACTCAGGTCGTTTACGCAGGTTCGGGCCGCGAGGTTGCGTAATACCCTAGTCCTGCTTTGGTGTGTATATTTGTGCTCTTGGAGTTCTTGAGCTAGCTACCATGAGCGTGACTTGTCCCAGGGTCCTAATCCTTCTCCTTGATGCCTCGGGCCTCCTTTTATAGCCAAGGGGTTCGCCATAGTGGCACATAGGAGGTGGCATCAGAGTACAATGGCTAAGCTTATCACTTAGCCATTACGGGACAAGAGGCATTTAATGCGCCCCTTAGGTGTCCCCCTCACTTTACCGCCACCTCGCCTACGCCGACACGGCGCCTGGCCAGCGAGGCGATCAACGCCATGTAGGTGGGGCAGGCTGAGGTGGCGCGGTGGTAGGGCCTTCATGAAGATTTGCATGCCACCACGTAGGCATGTGCTGAGTTGGCTTGGAAGCCTCACGTCGACATGCAGGTGCCTGCCTAGCTGGTGGGCTGGCAACTGCATGGGAGCAGCGGTGGAAACTTGGCAGGCGTGGGCCTGGCTGTGGCCCCACGGATGTCCTCGGCAAGGGCCTTGCCGGGGCCCCGGCAAGGGTCTTGCAGTGGCGTTGTGGTCATCCCCGACAAGGATCTTGCCAGAGGTCTTGTGGGTTTCCTCAGCAAAGATCTCATAGAGGTTCGTCGTCTTCTAATCCTCATTTGACTTGGAGTGTTCATGATCTTCACAAAGATCTGCATGCCATCATGGAGGTGCCTCCCGAGCCTTGGTCCCAACGTGTTTGGTGGTGTTGGAAAACCTGGGAATCAAGGGTGGCGCGCTCCGCTGGCGTTGGGCAAGTTGCCTCGACAAGTGTCTTGCCGGGGCCGTGGAGGCCGCCCCTGCAACGGTCTTGCCAGGGGATCCCACCTCGCCCTCTTGCTCTTCATGTCTCTATCTTGGCGTTGCTTTGACTATCTTGCGGCTTTGACTCCTCCCTCTGCCCTGCTAAGCATGGCCGGGGCACGGATCTGACTGCCCGTGCACAAGTAAGGGGTACAAAGGAGTGCCCCTACTTTAGTACACCAACACTCTATGTGCTTCACTTAAATCTTTTAAGCTAGGCAGTTGCTCTAGTACTTCACTTATATCTTTTTTAGCACGGCGGTGGTTATATTTTGAAGAAGTAAACTCTCATGCTTCACTTATATTATTTTGAGAGTTGGAAAATCTTAAAGAAATATGCTCTCATGCTTCACTTATATTATTTTGAGAGATGAAAATTCTCAAGAAATATTTATGTTCTCATGCTTCACTTAGATCTTTTTGAGAGTTAAGAATAGCAATCACTACTAGAAAATAGGGTAGTAGTCCCGGTTCCAGAGGGCCTTCAGTCCTGGTTCTAAAACTGGGACACGGGACTAATTTAGTCCCGGTTGGCTTATGAACCGGGACTAAAGGGGCTCCACATGGCCGCTGTGGGGCGCCCAGGCAGGAGGACCTTTAGTCCCGGTTAGTAGCACCAACAGGGACTAAAAGGCAGCCATGTGTTAGTAGCTCACAGGCGTTGTTTTTTTTGTTTTTTAAGGGTGGTTTAGGTGTTTCATATTGTGTTAGCTATAGCTACTACATATAGAAAGAAGTGACCTCTCTTTCTCCGTGCTTGGTCAACGATAGCTACTACATATAGAGAGAACTCGATGCTAGCTAGTAAGCAAATGACGAAACCATTAATTACACAACATCGTGATCATGAACATATATAAAGAGAAGTGACCTCTCTTTCTTCGTGCTTGGTCGAACAACAAGTTTTTGTATATCTATCCGATGCTACTACATATATACAATATAACATCTCTTATGATCCCTGACATCATCTACCGAAAATCCATTTGAATTTCCACATGGTATTCTCCCTTTTCATGTATGATGTGGTCAAGAAAGAATACCACCAATTCCTCTTGAATTGCTCGTATGCGATCATGTGGTAGGTGTTCATTCCGCATCTGCCAGATCTAATTTAAAGAAGGGGGTTAATACATATATATGACTGAAACTCAACACAATTGATTGTAATAAAATAAAATTGTGAATATTTTTTAGTACTTCATATTGTTTGTCAGAGTAGCCCCGCTCAGAGGTCGAGTGGCGAATGAACTCGCAAACATAGTATCCACATAAATTATTCCCGCCTTCCTGCCACAAGCACTTTACGAGAATAGAGTTCAATCGAACTGATAATCAAGCATGATAAATGGTATTGATGAAACTAGAATCGATGAGAGATGCACGGAACTAGCTAGTACTACTTACTTTGGGGTGTGTAAATCGCAGCTCCTTCTGCAGACACAGAACCGTTCCGGTGAAATTTTTCCAAACCCTGCCAGGCAAAGAAAATGATTACTTGATATCAGGAAATGAACGGAAGTTGCCGATAACGATAATGATTGAACTTACTTCTGGAGCATTGCAGTCATGTCTGCACAATCCTAGGGATCTTTACGTCTCGAGTCTAAGACAGTTACTACTCCCCCGTCAAGCTTAATGGATAGCAGAATAAACTGGAACCTGCACACACATAACTCATCAATTACATTACTTAACCTCGAGTAAGCGAAATCAAATATGGACAAGATAGTAACACTCACTTGAAGTTGTAAGGAAAGAGTATTGTCCCTTTGTTTTGATGTCGAAGGAACGATTGTAGCAAGTTTTTTCCAGTATCTTCAACTCTGTTTTGTACCATCCATTCATTTACGGTATTTGGGCTAATGAACCCAATGAAATAGATTTGTCCTTTTCACATTCGACGATCTTCAATCTACATAATATAGTGAGGATAATTATATATGCATGCAACAATGAGCTGAGCTAGAGACTTAATTACAGAAGTAATATTTATAGACAGAAGCAAGTCATGAGTTGTTTGTCGAGGGTGTCTTGATTGAATAACTGAAATAATTCCACAAATTCAACAGGTATCACCTCAACTCCAACGAGTTCGTGCTCATCTTTAATTCTAGCAATATACTGTCGGTCCCAGACTTCCTGCAGGTTTCCATGTACCAGTCATGCAATCTTCGCATCATCGTTGTTAGAGGAGGATGATCAGGTTTGACGAGAGGCTTCCTGTCGGTGTCAAAACTGGCGGATCTCGGGTAGGGGGTCCCGAACTGTGCGTCTAGGCGGATGGTAACAGGATACGAGGACACGATGTTTTACCCGAGTTCGGGCCCTCTCGATGGAGGTAAAACCCTCGTCTGCTTGATTAATATTGATGATATGGGTAGTACAAGAGTGGATCAACCACGAGATCAAGGAGGCTAAACCCTAAAGCTAGCCTATGGTATGATTGTTGTAATGTATGTTGTGTCCCACGGACTAAAGCCCTCCGGTTTATATAGACACCGGAGGAGGCTAGGAATTACAGTCGGTTACAATGGTAGGAGATCTACATATCCGTATCGCCAAGCTT
Organism: Aegilops speltoides; assembly: GCA_021437245.1. Classification (NCBI taxonomy): domain Eukaryota; kingdom Viridiplantae; phylum Streptophyta; class Magnoliopsida; order Poales; family Poaceae; genus Aegilops; species Aegilops speltoides. Next base: position 329,187,453 of record CM038146.1, on the reverse strand, counting down.
GCCTTCACGCCAAGGAAAGTCCCATCCGGACACGGGACGGAGTCTTCAATCTTGTATCTTCGTAGTCTTGGAGTCCGGGACGATGATAGTCCGGCTGTCCGGACACCCCCTAGTCCAGGACTCCCTCAGTAGCCCCTGAACCAGGCTTCAATGACGATAAGTCCGGCGCGCATAATGTTCGGCATTGCAAGGCGGGTTCCTTCCTTGAATAATCCGGAGAAGATTGTGAACACCGAGGATAGTGTCGGCTCGCAAAATAAATTCCACATTCCACCGTAGAGAGAATAAAATGTATACCAGTCAATCTGGCGGCGTGATGGCGTGACATCACGCCGCTACCAAGCCTTTGTTTGAATCGTTTTTACTATACCACCTCAGCACGTTTAGCGAAGCGGTTTCCTTGGCACGTCTTGTCGAAGCAGAGATCGTGTTCCCCTTATTCCGGGATTTTCATCAATACGGACGTGGGTAACCCAACCGCGCCATTGATGGTGGCGCTTGGGAGATAAGCGAGTTTTATCAGGCCGGTGGGGATGCATAGTTTTCGTCCGCCTATATATAAGGGATAAGGATTTATATTCTCACCTACGCCTTCTTCCTCCTTTGCTTATCCATCTCCGCGTAGTCAAGCTCCAACGCCCAAGCTCGCGCATCTCACCCCAACCTTCTCCGAATATGTCCAGAGCGGGAGGCAAATGGTTGGCCTCCACTGTTAAGGAGGAGCACATCACCAAACTGCGCAGCGCCGGATACCTTTCCGGCGATATCGCGCACCGGCTGCTCGACGAGGGGCAGCTCATCCCCACCCCTGGGCCCCATGAGAGGGTCGTCTTCCTCCCCCACTTCCTCCGCGGACTGGGCTTTCCACTGCACCCATTTGTCCAGGGGATCATGTTTTACTACGGCCTGGATTTCCACGATCTGGCGCCGAACTTCATCCTCAACATCTCAGCGTTTATCATCGTGTGCGAGGCCTTCCTCTGCATCCGGCCCCACTTCGGCATGTGGCTCAAGACCTTCAACGTCAAGCCGAAGGTTGTGAAGAACGCATAAGCGGAATGCGGGGCGCCATGTTGGGCAAGTTGCCCAACGTCCTTGGCTCGAAGGGCCTTCGTGGACTCCGTCAAGGGTGGCAATCGGGGTGGTTTTACATCACCGAGCCGCGCAAGCCCACATGGGCGGCGGCCCCCAAGTTCAGATCTGGCGTCCCCACGCAGCTCACCTCCTGGAAAGAGAAGGGCTTGTTGTGGGGCAATCCGAAGAGGCAGCGGGACTCGAGCCTGCATCCGAAGCTGGTGGCGGTAGCTCGAGCTCGTCGACGTGGTCCAAGTCATGCTCATTCTCCGGATTCTCCCATGCCAAGAACGGGCATTCAATCTGTGGGAGTTCAATCCGGAACAGCACCAGGCGTTAAGCGGGCTCTTCAATACGACATACGAAGGCGCTGGAGGGTGCTGTTTAAAAGCGCGAAGCCCCGCATCCATGACGAAGATCGCGGATTTCGCTCGCAGCATCCGGCTGACGAGGTAAGTGATTCAACCCCTTTACGGGACACTTGTGGTAATCAAATTGATTCTAGAGGGGTTTCATTCTGTCTTTTCCTTTGACAGGAATGGATGGAGAAGGCCAAGCTGCTTATCAGCCCGGCTCCCATGCCAGAAGACCCCGAGAACGGCCGTTTAGCAGGGCTGCTGGTTCCGGCACCGCACGTGGTGCCGGAGAAGAAGGCCAAGAAGGTGGCCGCGGTGACTCGAAAGAGTGCCCGCAATCAGGCGTCTGACAACGAGGCGTACTCCTCCCCCGAAGACGAGGAGGAGGAGGAGGAGTACTCTCTCCCGAAGGAGGGAGAGAAGAAGAGGAAGGCTTCCCCAATAGGGGAGGCGAAGGGTCAAGAGGGGAGGACTATCCCCGGACAGTTCGCCAACACCACCGTTGGCGAGGATGAGTGGCCTCAAGGGCGAGGCATCCGGCAAGATCGTAAATATCCGGATCCTTTATATGCAATTTCTTTTCGTGTCGCGTAGTGTCCTTAATGCCGCATTCTCTCCGTAGTCCGGCCGATGGCGATCTCCCGACTCATCGGCGGGTCGCTGGCCCGTCGGATGTGGATTCACTTCGATTGCCTCTACCCCACGCAAGCGAGGATGCGAGGTGGGATCGAAGAGGGACCCATCGGGAGGAGGCTCGGGCGCCGTCGGGCAGCCTCCGGACTTTTGCGCGGACTCTATGTTGGAACCTCTGATGGTTCGAGTCCGCAAGCGCCCTTCGAAAGAAGGGCAAGACCGTGACACCGGCGACCTCCGCCCAATCCGAGGCGCCGGATAACTTCTGGAAGCGCTTAAAGCGCTTCCATCGAAGAACACCGCACTATCATGAGTGCGGTGATTCAAGTTTAGCTTCGCCAAAAGCGGGTTGACAATAACTGCAGCAGCCTTCTAACGAGGCTTTGAGGTAAGAAGTTAAAATTATGTAATGTAATACCGCATAGGCGGTAGCCCACGATGCTCGGTTTGGTGTTCGGAAAGAAAAGTCGGATGAGGATCTAACAAGATATCTGTGAGGTTGCTTAAAATATGTCAATATGGGTTTGCAGGCTGCGCTGCTGACCTCTGCCGCACTATCGGCCAAGGTCGATGTGTTGAAGAAAGATCTCGAGCGGACCGAGCAAGAGCTCGGCCATGCCAAGAAGCAGCTCGAGGATAAAGAAGGTGAGTCACACCACTTTGAATAGTTACCTTATAGAAAAGGATTTAGGTTGCAATAAAATTAACAAGGATAATATGGGTATTGCAGGTGCCACGAACGAGGTGGCAGCCCTGAAGGAGGCTGTGTCATGACCCGATCATGATCTTGACATGAGCGGGAAGAGCGAGAGAAGCAGGAGGCACGGGTGGCGGAAATGCGGCAAGAGCTCCGGGCTCTCATGGAGAAGCATGAGAGTTTGGGCGTGACTCAAGACTTCGAGAGTCGAGCTTGCCTCGCTCTCGAAAGTGCCAAGTCCGCCAAGGCGAGGCCCATAAGGCCCTTCAGAGGTTGAAGATGTGAAGAAGATAGCGGCGGGTAAGGCATTTTTCATGCAAAGCAAGCATGTTAATGTAAAATACCTGACACTTACCCGCATTCGGAGCTCTCCAGGGGCGTTTGCAGATCTACCGCATAGTGCGTCCGATGCCGCCGCATTCTATCGTGGCGAGGAGGAGCTCGACGGAAAAAGTCTTCTAGTCTCGATATCTTTGAGGCGGACACCGGTGCCCCCAAGCGACCGGTGAAGCAGCTGGTCGAACTCCACTAGGTAGCCGAGGAGGCCATGAAGGGCCTTATAGTCATTTGTGGCTGGATAGGCCATGCCTGGGAGCTACTTTGGCCTCGTGCGGCGGCTGGTGGATGCATGCCCCTGGGTGGAGGTCATCAAGCGCTCTGCCTGTATTGAAGGTGCTCGTCGGGCCCTTGCCCGCACAAAGGTGCATTGGGGCAAGTTGGATGCGGAGATGCTTCTCACGGACCCACCGCCACCGGGCAAGGAGTATCGCACGCCTGAAATGTATTATAAAACTGTCCTGAAGGGAGCCCGCGATATTGCGGATTAGTGCCCCAGAAATGTAATCTTTGAGTAGACTCGTTATGTATTATCCTTTGCGCTGAAACTTTATTCATGTGCGCATTTAAGCAACGCTTGTTTAATTTAAAATATACCTTCTGTGCGGCCGTGTAAAAATCTGAGAGATGGCAAGTCGTTGGCTTCAGCCCCCAAGCCACGAGTGCTAGGGTGTTCGGGATAACCTTGAGCGCTCTTGTTCCCATTTTTGGGTCCATCTAGGGAGGCGCTCAACACAGCGAACAAGGCAACCGGACTTATAGTGCTTGAACACTCTCACTTAGCCATAGAATTCTATAATTTTAAATTTTGGCGAAGCCCCTGGTATTCGGAAGGCCGAACCCGGGGCGCTATCCACGCCTTCATCGGACATTGTCCGGAACTTCGCTCGAGGCGGCGTGAGTCTTTAAGGATCCAAAAAAAACCTCTCGAACAACGACCAGTCTCTCGCCTTATCATGCCGGTCAGTTTTAGCTTTCTCCATCGAGGCGCCTTGGCTCAACCGGGCATAATCGCAGTGGTTCTCCCGATGCCACCTTAGCCGCGAGCGGGCGTAAGGCACCAAAGCGTGGGGCAGGCAAACCCAACTATTGACCCAAGACATGATTGGAGCCGATTCATATAATGCTATAAGTTTGGGGTGCCGCACTTGTGAAAGTGTTAGGACTTATCACACCATAATGCGGGAACACAAGCCCTGGTGTATTGGCCGTACCAAAATATGCGGGTGCAAGATGTCGTGTAATGATCATATATATATATAAGGTAATGTAATTGCGATCGAAAAGTGCTGCATTATTTATTAAAGGAAGTCTGCTATAAGTCGCGGGTGATACAAATAGTCTTGATAAGCAAAGGATTTGTACTAAGTAAACATGTCCCCCTCGAGGGTGAGCATGATTTGGTGTATATAATGAATTTAATGCTCGAAATTGATACCACACGAGTGTTAAATCGCAGCCTTCTTTCGTCCCACATTGTTGCATCACGAGTTCGGCGGGTTCGCGCGGACGAGGCCTCTGGTTACGGAGTCTGTGTACATAAGAAGGAAAATAATAAATAAAGGGGCACACTTGCGAGCCCTGCTGTGGTCGAACCGCACTTTGGGTCCATTGCGATCGTGCCCCTTCCCTGCGCCCATGGTATCTCCAAAGCGTAGTGATGTCTGCGAGTGTTATTCTTGCGATCATCTTGCTGGCGGGTTGGGGCCGCATTACTCTGGCGATGCTCGATCGCGCCGGTGGTCTTAGTTGGTATTGCTTGGTAGCGCGTTTTGCTGTATCCGGCGTTTAATGGCGGACTCGAAATGCCTTAAGAGGCTGCTCTGTACCGCCTGCGCGAGCCACTATATGTTCCTCCGTTCGGAGGGAGCGTTTTGTATTCCCGTTGACCGTGATGACCCCGCGAGGGCCTGGCATCTTGAGCTTGAGGTATGCATAATGCGGCACCGCGTTGAATTTGGCAAACGCGGTTCGTCCGAGCAGAGCGTGATAGCCGCTGCGATTCGGGACTATGTCGAAGATTAACTCCTCGCTCAGGAAATTGTCCGGGGATCCGAAGACCACTTCGGTGTTCTTGAGCTGTCGGTTGGCTTCACACTCGGTATGACACCTTTAAAGGTTGTCTTTGTAGGTTTAATCCTTGAGGGTCTATGCCCATTTTGCGCCTTGTATCACGATAAAGCAGGTTCAGGCTACTACCGCCGTCCATCGGGACTCGTGAGGTGAAATCCATCGATGATTGGGTCTAAAACCAATGCGGCGAATCCGCCATGGCGTATGCTGGTCGGATGGTCTCTTGATCGAAAGTGATCGGACAAAAGTACCATGGATTGAACTTGGGCGGCCAGCTCCATCGCATAGGCGTCCCTTAGTCGCGCTTCCTCTCCCTCTTGGGTATATGGCTTGCGTAAATCATGTTCACCGTCCGCACTTGTGGGGAAAACCTTCATCCTCTCTGTTGTTGCGTGGCGGGTCTCCTCCTCGTCATCGCTGTTTATCCCCTTGTCATTGTTTTCGGCAATTAACTTGCCTGCCTGTTTGAACACCCAGCAATCTCTATTAGTGTGATTGGCTGGTTTTTCAAGGGTGCCATGTATCTGGCATAAGCGGTCGAGTATTCGGTCCAAATTGCATGGACCCGGAGTGGTTCTTTTGAATGGCTTCTTCTGTTGACCGGGTTTAGAGCCTCGGAATCCGGCGTTGACTAATCTTCTATCCAAACCGCGGGGTCTGTTGTGCCATCGTAAGATTCAATGTTTACGAGTTTAAACCCTTCAGGGATTTGATGATCCATTACTTCGTCAGTGAAGCATAGTGGGTGTGCGGCGCCTCTGTATTGAGCAATATCACGGCGCATCTCGAGAAGTCTTTGTCTGCGAGTTCGCCCGGCCGGGTTATTATATCCGGTATGTTCAGATTCGTCATGGGTGGTGGGGCCCACGTGATCCGTAGATGGATCTGGATTGCCTTGCTTTGTCCTCAATATATCTCGCAAGTCCGCGTTCCCTCTTGGCCGTACTTTTGGAGCGATGCCGGGTGCGGTCTTGGCTGGGGGCTGGATGCCTCTCTGTCACGACCAGCGGGGTGGTCGGTCGGCCGTATCGTCGGCGCTGGTGATGGAGGTATGTATGCTTCCTCCTCTAATCGGGAGCAGCTTGCGTCTTGGATAGCTTTTGGAGGCGTTGAGTTTATACTCTTGACGCAGGACCTCGGCCCATCGATCGGCCAGCAGGTCCTGATCAGCTTGAAGCTGCTGCTGCTTTTTCTTTAGGCTGTTTGCCGTGGCGATAAGCCTGCGTTTAAAACGCGCTTGTTCGACCGGATCCTCGGGCACGACGAATTCGTCATCGTTGAGGCTTGCCTCGTCTTCGGAGGAAGGCATATAGTTGTAATCCTCAACCTCTTCGTCCGCCGCCCTCTCCTGAGGGCTTGCTTTTGCATCCTCCTGCGTCGAGTCTTGCTGGAGGGGGTTGTCTTTGGCACTTTCTGGGGTATTATTATCTCATGTGCCGGAATCTCCATTCTTGCTGTGGCGGGATTTAGAGCAGCGCCACTGACGTCGGCGCTTGGGCTGTTTCTTTAGAGAATCTGCCTCCGCTGTTTCTTCGCCGTCCCCATCTTTTGGGGTATCCACCATGTATATGTCATATGACGAGGTGGTCTTCCGATTATACAATGGCGCTGGTTCCTATTTAAATCTCGGCATCGTCGTCCATAGCGTCGATGTCTTCGGAGTCGTAGTCTAGCATGTCGGTTAGATCGTCGACAGTGACTACAAAGTGGGTGGTGGGTGGGCTCTAAATTTCTTCGTTGTCCGTATCCCAACCATCCTGGCCATAGTCCAGCCAGGGGGCGCCCAATCCGGTTTGATTGGTAGGGGCATGGGAGGTTCAGAGTCCGGCAAGGAGTCCGGCACCTCGGAATCATGAGTTTTGCGAGGGACAAGATTAGTGTTTGGCTCCATCGCCGTAGCAGTTGAAGCCCCCGAGGCGGCGTCCATCCACCGATCCTCTATCTGGGCAGTCTGCTCCGGACCAATGGCCGGAGCGGATTCATGTGCGGCCACCAAGGCACTGTTCGGCGGCAGAGCTAGATCATGCCCATCGCAACAGTGAAGCGTGCTTGGCTGTGGCTCGGGTCCGTCGAAGATCAAGTCTCCGTGGACATCGGCCGTGAAGTTTAAGCCGAATCGACTCGACGGCGGGCGTAGCTTTTGATCTGCTCGGATGGCCAAGCGAATTAGCCGCGATGCGAAGCCGCCCGAATCTGAAGATCTGTCCGGGAGAAAAGTCTCACCTGGACAGCGTCGTTGATTGCAGATGCCATCAAGCCTATCGGTGGCGACGGAGGAACTCTCAATGAAAGCACCAATGTCGGTGTCAAAACCGGCGGATCTAGGGTAGGGGGTCCCGAACTGTGCGTCTAGGCGGATGGTAACAGGATCTGAGGACACGATGTTTTACCGAGTTGGGCCCTCTCGATGGAGGTAAAACCCTCGCCCTGCTTGATTAATATTATTGATATGGGTAGTACAAGAGTGGATCTACCACGAGATCAAGGAGGCTAAACCCTAAAGCTAGCCTATGGTATGATTGTTGTAATGTATGTTGTGTCCTACGGACTAAAGCCCTCCGGTTTATATAGACACCGGAGGAGGCTAGGGTTACACAGAGTCGGTTACAATGGTAGGAGATCTACATATCCATATCGCCAAGCTTGCCTTCCATGCCAAGGAAAGTCCCATCCGGACACGGGACGGAGTCTTCAATCTTGTATCTTCGTAGTCTTGGAGTCCGGCGGACGATGATAGTCCGGCTGTCCGGACACCCCCTAGTCCAGGACTCCCTCACTTCCCATTCTTGTATCTAAAGATCTCTACTACCTCAGCCGTTTCAAACTATACATCATCTCCCACATAATCACCAAGAGTGGTACCGGGCAGTAGCCCTGGATGATTAGCGATATCGCTAGACACATTGAGTGGGGGGCACGATTGCTTCTCTTGCAGCACTGGTAGTACTTCCCGACCACGGTGCTTCATCATGTCTTTTCAATACAGTGGTCATAGTTAGATTTCGGCGGAGGTGATGGTGGTCGCTTAAGGGCATCCAGAGTGCGCTTCACTTTCACATGATCTGTTGTTTCCTTCGGAGGTGGACATTTCCATTCAAAATGGGCCTGCACTTTGGCAGCACTGATGTCCGCGTTTTCCTCGTCAGTCCTCTCATATGGTAACTTTGCAGGAGCCTTGAGGCTTGGACCAAATTTGAATTTCTTCCCGCCTCTTGTATTACTAGCTGTCGAAGCGGTGGCATCTCTCTTCTGTCGTTGCTGAGGTAGCGGAGTCCGCTAACGCGCCGGAGAAGGTGGAGTATGCCGGAGGAGGAGGTGGAGTCCACTGACGTGCTGGGGACAGCTGAGGCGGAAGAGGACTCTGCTGAGGGGCCTCATCCGGCCGATCTGTCTGCTGAGGGGACTCATCTGGCTAACACGCCAGGGGTGATGGAGGAGGAGGAGGCGGAGTCCAGTTTGGAAGCTTGATGTACTCCTTTTTCCATGGATAGGTACTCCTTAAAGCATTTTCCAGATGAATCTACCCTTCACCTATAGGGTAGTCAAGCTCTAGCCCCTTAAATCGCTCCATTATTTCATCCACCATCACAATAGCATAGCCATGTGGATTCGGATGGCAATGGAAAGTTCCCTCAGCTCGAGAAGGTACAACGGAGTCGAGCGCTGCCTTCAAGTTCAGGTTTTGGCATTTCATCATTAGCACACAATGTTCAACCTCCGTGATACTATCCACAAGGTAGAGAGTGTTGGGGAACGTGGTAATTTCAAAAAAATTCCTATGCACACACAAGATCATGGTGATGATATAGCAACGAGGGGAGAGTGTTGTCTACGTACCCTCGTAGACCGAAGCGGAAGCGTTGATGCAACATAGAGGAAGTAGTCGTACGTCCTCCCGGTCCGACCGATCCAAGCACTGTTACTCCGGCACCTCCGAGTTCTTGACACGCGTACAGCTCGATGGACGCACCTCGATCTCCAATCATGTAGAGGCTCAGGGGAGTTCCGTCGACATGACGGCATGGTGACGACCTTGATGTTCTCTGTCGCAGGCTTCGCCTAAGCATCGCTACAATATGATCGAGGTGTAATATCGTGGAGGGGGCACCAGACACGGCTAAGGCGATCAATGATCAACTTGTGTGTTCTAGGGTGCCCCTACCCCGTATATAAAGGAGGGAGGGAGGAGGTGGCCGGCCTCAAGGGGGCGCCATAGGAGGGGAAACCTACTCCAAGTAGGTTTCCCTCTCTTTCCTTATCTTATTTGGAGGGGGAAGGAAGGAGTACTAGTATTGGAAGTAGTACTAGTAGTAGGAAGGAAGAGAGGGGAAGGAGAAAGGAAAGGGGGCCGCCCCCTCCCCAATCGGATTGGGCTTGGTGTCGGGGAGACGCCCGCCACGAACACCTATGGGGCGGAGCCCCTTATGCATGTGATACGAGGCGGAGGGAGCACAGAGAGCAGATCGTGGCGAGCACGCTGGCGGTTTTTACCCAGGTTCGGGCCGCGATGGACGCGTAAAACCCTACTCCTGCCTTGGTTTGTATTGAGCTCGGGAGCTTGAAGATCTACAGTAGCAGCTACACCGAGCGCGAGAGTTGTCAAGGTTTCCCGAACCGAACCCAACCGAACCGAACCCAACCCCCTCCACGTTGTGCATGGGCCTCCTTTTATAGTGCAAGGGGTCACCGACAGGTGTCAACGTAGGAGAAAGGGGTAAAAATGTAAAAGAGGTGGTAGTTGGAACAGTGCGGGAACAGTGAAGCTACAAAGGCGTGAGCAAGTGGTCGCTACCTACTTTGTGAGGGGGGACAAGGGCATTTAATGCCCGTCGCCGTCGACCCCAAAAGCTCCGCCCTTGTGTCTCCGTCGCCACGGCGATGGATCCACCACCGTGAAGTGCCACCGTGTCCCCTGGCTGCCAGCCACCCGCCACGCGTCCTGGAAAGGCCCTGTGGCGACGCTGGGCTGATGAGCTGGAGCGCGGGCACACAGCGCAATTCTCCGGCAAGCACCTTGCCGGGTCTTGACTTTGCCGGACCCGGAGCTTGCGGGCTCAGTAACTGTCGCTCCCGGGCCTCGCCGGACGCATATAGCGCCGAGGCGTGTCTTCTATGATGTAATCTTCCTAGTCTTCTGGCGAGCTCCTCTTGCGGGGCCTTGCGTGAGTGATGTAACCTTGAGCTGGAACGGCCTTCCCGGCAAACTCCGCTTGCCGGGGTCTCGATCTTCTGTCTTGTATACTTCGTTTTTGAATGGTTTGATATGGAGCAGGAAGGTCCTCGGCGAGCACGTGGCAAACCCTGCCGCGGGAAGCTGCAACCACCCGTGCACAAGTTGGGGTACTGAGGTACCCCTACCTTAGTACACCGACAGGAGCCCCCGGGCTGGGCCATACACGGTGCCGAAGCGCTGTTGGGTCAGGCCCAAAAGCTGCACGGGCACACGCAGCCCACGGGCGCCAATCCACTTCCGCATCTCGCCGCATTCCCGCATAGCAGGCACGTCGATTGCGTCGTGGGAGGCGTGGGCGGCGCGGCGGTCTTTAGGGCATCCACCCCGTGATCGTGGTGCAGGCGAGGTCACTTCACCCGTCGCTCGGCCCGCTTTTTTCGCCACGCGCCCTCATGCATAGGGGTCGGGGGCGAAGGTGGGAGACCGAGCCGCCACGGCGAAGATGGCGAGTCGGCCCCTCCTCTGCCCTCCTTGCTTCCCGATTGGCGGGCAGGCGGTTGAGCCCCACCCGCCTCTTTAAAAGGGGCGGAAGGGGAGCACAATGGCCTCACACTTCCTCTTCTCCTTCGTCTTCAGCTCCGTTGTTCTTTCGCCATGGAAGGAGGAAATCCTAGTTCTTCAACGGTGGCAGCGAGGGTCGCCCAGTAGCAGAGACTTCTCCCTATCAAGACCCGTGGCGGAGCCGCCACGAGGGGAGAGGGAGGGGCGAGGCCGCGGACGAGGCCGAGGGCGTGGTCGAGGCGGACGGGAGAGGCGGTCGTGGCGATGTGCCTCCCCGCCTCCTCCGGTGGCTCCTTTCTCGAGGCGGTCCATACTGAGACGATCCTCGGGAGTTCTTCATCAAGCTGCGCCGAGCGCCTCGTCGCCGCCTCTCGGCTGCCGGCCCTGTTCATGAGCGATGGAACCGGATCCGCCGAGGTGATGGAGTTGCGATGAGGGCTGTGGGATCAGCTGCACTCGAGTGAGTGTCGTGTCCCCAGCCCCGGCGTGATGTACTCTTGATCGAGGTGGAAAACGTTCGCCGCATCCACAGCTTGACGGCGGGGTTTACCTCCATTTCAAGTTAATGGAGGCGACCTTCTCGCCGTCAAGGTCTTCGGGATTCCGGGACGGGCGAGATCTTTGTGTGGACAGCTCCTCCGATAGCGAAGGTCCCTCCTCGAGCGAGTAGCGAGGAGGGAGCGGCAGCGACGGCAGCGAGGATGGCGGGTCCGACTAGGCGCCGGATGCTGCCTCATGGCCACCTGGCGACCCCATCATCCGGTCGCTGCCTTATGAACTCCCCGGGCCGTCTCCTTGGGCGGCTGGCGAGGGAGGCTGCGGAAGAGGAAGAGGGTGGCGGCAAGGCCGTCATATCGAGTACGAGGGCGAGGAGCCTCGTCGGCGGCCGACGCCCCACCACCTCGCCTTCAAGCTCTGCCTCTGGCGCCTCCGTCTCCGCCAAGCTCCTGGCCGGCCCCCGGGAAGTTCTCTTGGTGTCTTCTGGCGCCCGTAGCTCTCCTAGGCGCCCCTTTTGCCCTCCCCGGCAAGGTTCTCTTGCCGGGGCCTCCTTGACCTACCTCCTGAACAAAGAAACAGGAGGGGGATTACGGGCATCTTATCTTTTAATTTGTAAGCCTTCGGGCTTTAGCTGTATTTAAAATCTGTAATCCTCTCTATCATGTTTTTCATCCTCTATGGACTTGTACTAAACTAGGATGTTTTTAATGAAAAGAGGGGAACGCTTGTCGGACCGAGTCTTTTACTTGACTTCGTGCCTTGTATGTTCCCATCCCACGCCTCGGGAGCTTGTCGCGAACACGCTTCTTTGAGTCGGGACATCGCAGCCCAGTTGGCGGTGTTGCTTCCGCAAGCAACCTTGCGGGCGATTCTTGGCAAGACTTGTGTTTGTTGAGCGGACTCGGAAACAAACCAAAGGGCGAATCGGGCCACGACCTGGCTCCTCCGCAAGACGGGTTTTACAAGACACGCTCGCTCAAGGACGCAGCCCGCTTTCCCGGTCCATGAGAGGATGCATGACGAGGGATGAAAAACTTATCTGATTTCGCAGCTCTTCGGTGCTATTATCCCGGCCGGGAAGAAATCTTGGCACTCGCAGCCCCCGGCAACTCTGGCTCCGCCAAAATCCAGGTGCTGGTGTGCTCTTCTGGTTTCTCCTTGTTGCTGTAATTTCAGCCATGAAAACAGCTGAGATAGGTCTGCAACAGTTTCATTATTTACATGTATATGTATATAAATCCTTTCTGTGCGACTTTGCAATACGATGCCGTGCCTTGCCCTTCGTATGTTTATACTCTACGCTGCTAGGGAACTTGCCGGTGCTAACACACTTATCGAAAGCGGAACATCAGCAGCTTCTTGGCGGTGTTTTCTCCGCAAGAAACCTTCTCGCCGGCTGCAGTCGCTCGAGTTGTTGAGCGGACTCGAAACAAAACGAGGACTTAACTCAGCCGCGAAGTTGGCTCCTCCAGCGACAAGTTTCTCATCTGAAGGGCATCTTACGGCAGGGCTTGCTCGTTACACCCTCTACTTTACACCCTTTGTGCGCTTTACCCTACGCTTCTAGGAAACTTAAGCAAAGGGGCCCCGCCTTGAAAGCGCCGAAAGTCTTGAACTCGAAGCAGCCTGGCGCTAAGGTCTTACCGCAAGCAACCTTGCAGCTGCTAGTCGCGAACGCACTTAGCTTGTTGAGCAGACTCGAAAACGAAACAAGGGCGCGACACTTGTCGCAGCTCACTTAAGTCGTTGAGCGTGCTCGAAAGCAAGATAAGGGTGCGGCTATCCACAGGTAGGTTCCTCCGCGCACAGGTATTGCGTACAAAGGACGAACGCACGAGGGACATAACATAAAAAAATGCATGGAACTAAGGAGTGCTCTGCACAAAAGCTCGGACGACTTAGCTTTTCTATTTCCAACAATCCGTCGAGGCCGTACTCCTCCCCCGATCCTTCCCCCTTGTATGTTCTCGACCTTACGCTTTCGGGGAGCCCACCAGCGCAAGCATGCTTGCTGAGCGCAGGCATCGCCGACACCGGTGGCGGTGCAGCCCGGCGGAGGAACTTGTCGAGCTGGTTGCGGCGTGCTTTTATCGTCGAGTGGACTCAAGACGACCCGACGGCGCAACCCAACCACGATTCGACCCTTTCGCGTCCAGGTCCCTCATACAGGGTATGGATTCTCGTGGGGAGTACAACTCGTAAGTTTGAGCTTGGCAATTTTCTTTGCCCTCTCGGCGATGGACGGTCGGCGGGCTCGATGGCGCGTCCTCGGCGGCGCGGCGCTGGGGAGGCGCGCTGCCGGAGTGAGCACAGAGCTGCCGTCCTTGCCGAGCTTGATCTTTGGCTGGTCTGTCTTTGTTTCTCAAGACTTGCGGTGGAGCTCGATGGCGCGTCCTCGACGGCAGCGCAGCGCTCCGGGGAGATGCGCTTGCCGGAGCGAGCACCAGAGCTGTCCTTGCCGGACTTGCACTTGCCGTAGAGCTCGATGGCACGTCCTCGGCGGCAGCGCAGCACTCCGAAGAGGTGCGGTTGCCGGAGTGGGCCCCAGAGCACTTGCCGGGCTTGGTCTTCTTCTTCCCCCGGGGAGCTTCAGCGGCAAGTAGCTCGCGCTCTGCCGCAGCAGCTGCTTCCCGGTATATCTTGTCGGCGCAACAAGCGCATCCTTCTTGTCGCCGTGGATGTTGATGACGCTTATCGGCCCCGCATCTTGAGTACGTAAGCATAATGGGAAGCTGCCATGAACTTGGCGAGGGCAGGGACGGCCGAGTATTCCATTGTATGGCAACGGAATATCGGCGACGCCGAAAGTAATGCGCCATCCTGAAATTGAGCTCCCGCCAAAGGTCACCGGCGAGTGATCTTTCCTTGGGCTTGCTCCGTCCCGGGTTGATTCCTTGGAAAGAACCGGTCTCTTCGAGCTCGCCATCTGGAATTTGGAGTTTCTTGATCACAGCAGAGGAGATCAAGTTCAGCCCGGCCCCGCCGTCAACCAACATTTTGGTGACCTTGAGGTTGCGGATGGTGGGTGAAACCAGCATCGGCAAGCACCCGACCGCGTGGTGCGGTCGGTGATCCTCAAGATCAAAATGATGGGCGTGCTGGACCATTTGAGGAGCCTGCGCGACTCCACGGGCGGCTCAGCTGCATTCACCTCACGCACCCACTGCTTTAGCTGGCGGTGGGAGGTGTGCAGAGAGGCGCCACCGTCGACGCACAGGACCTCCGTGGCCTTCTGGAACTCCTGCTCGCTGTTATCCTCATCCTCCATGTCTTCGTCGTCGTCTTCTTCATCCTTGTCGTGGCCCCGGGGAGGTCGATCACCTTGCCGCTGCTTGGCCTTGCCGCGGCGTTTCTCCCCGCCATTGAACGGCCGCTTGCTCGGTTCTCTCCGCCACCTTGGGCCTTCTCCTTGTCGCGCCCTCATACTCAGCTTTCTGCTGCTCGACGAGATACTCGACGCGCTTGCAGTTGGAGAGATCGTGGCCCTTGGTGCGGTGGATTTTGCAGTATTGCTTGTCGGAGCCGTCCTACTTGTCGGCTGCCGCTACAGGGGCAGGCTCCTTGCCGGAGCAGCCAGCCTGTGTTTGCTTGGCGGGAGCCTCCTTGCCGGACTTCTCGACGGCAAGCACCTCTTTCTTGTTCTTCCTTCGGTTGTTCCGCCGCCGACTCTTTTTGCCGGGCGGCGTCGCAGCCGCTCGCTTCCTCCTGCGCCAAGATCCTCCCCGGGAGTCTCTCCCCTCTTCGCTGCAGGCGCACTTATCAGCCAGAGCATAGAGCTCGCTAACATCCCGAATCTTGGTCATCGCCATCTCTTCACGCATGCGGCGGTTACGCACGTTCTGGTGGAACGCGCTGATAACCGCGCAGGTGGACATCGAGGATGTTGTGGCCGCACACGGTGAAGCGTTGGATATACTTGCGCAGGGATTCTCCTTCCTTCGGGCCAAAATGTGGAGATCGCTCTCTCGGCGTGGGGTTTGTGGCCCGCCCAGTGAAGGCGCCAACAAACCGATGGCAAAGGTCTGCCCAAGAGGAAATGGAGCCTTCCGGCAAGTGCATAAGCCAAAACGAACGCTCGCTTAAGCACGAAGCGGAAGTAGTTCGCCGAGAATCTTCTCGTCGCGCCCGCAGCTCGCACAGCGATGGTGTGACACCGAGGAATTCCGAGGGTGCGTCTTGCCGTCGTACTTCTCCGCACGTCGGGCTTGAAATTCTTCATGCTGGGGAGCCCGACGCCGCGCCGCAGCTCGCGGGTGAACGCAGGGCAGCCTGCCGCGACTGGCAAGTCGCTCGTTCACCGGGCGCGCACGCGTCGACAGCGTTCAGCTCTGGTGTCGATTGTCGCTGAAGCTTTCGGCGGCGCCGATTGTAGTCCGGCGTCTTCTTATCGCCGGGTCGTCGAGGACTGGCGTTGATCGACGAGCCGCTGGATCCCGACGATGCCGTGGAGCCGCGTCGGCGTTGTTCCGGCGGGCAGCGTCTTTCGCTCGTGGCGGGAGTGCACGGTGGTTGCACCCCGGCGGTCTTGTCGCCGTCTGCCTTCGTCTTCTCGGCTTGCGCGCGCCGCGAGGTCACCGGCTGCTGTGAAGGGTCGTTGTTGGCGAAGGTGATCGAGCTCGATGGTAGCCTCCGGTCTTCGCCTTGTCGCCGCTGGAGGGAAGTCGAGAGGCGATTGCGCCTTTGCAGCGCTTCGCCGGAGTGGAGGGGAGCGGGCGAGCGGTGCGAGGAGCGGATATGCTCGGACTCTAACAGCGTTAGAAGGCAGGTCCTGCCCGGCGCGCCGCTTTGCTTGTGTCCGGACGGTGGTCCGGAGCATCCCGCGAGCCTCCGGTGTGTCCTTGCCCCAAAGAAAGCGGATACCACCTCCCGTGGTATGGGCGCTGCTGGGTTGTCGTAGGCTTTGAGATGGACGCGCAGCGTCCACGGAGACCGAGGCGCGGTCATCCGTCTTGTCCTTGATTGGTGGCGCCCGAGTGTCTCGCCGCGGCGACCACCTTCCGACAGCGTTTTCTCCCCCACCGCTGGCTCGTGGCGGCGGATGAGACGCAGCCGGGCCTGCAACCCCAAGCCTTCTTCTTCGGGCCATGGCGAGTTGTTGATGAAACTGCAGAGGTTGATGAAGAACGCGCCAGCGTGAACGCCGGATCAGGTCCGCACAACCTCGACGCCCTACCGCGGCGCGCCAAAGATGTCGGGGAGATCGCCCGCCCACGAACACCTATGGGGCGGAGCCCTTGTATGTGCGGTACGAGGGCGGAGGGAGCACGGAGAGCAGATCGAAGCGAGCACGCTGGCGGTTTTACCGAGTTCGGGACGCGATGGACGCCAGAAACCCTACTCCCGCCTTGGTTTGTATTGAGCTCGGGAGCTTGAAGATCTGAGAGCAAAGCTACACCGAGCGCGAGAGTCGCCAAGGTTTCCGAACCAACCCAACGAAATCAACCCAACCCCTCCACGTTGTGCATGGGCCTCCTTTTATAGTGCAAGGGGTCACCGGCAGTGTCAACGAGGAGAAAGGGGTAAAAATGTAAAAGAGGTGGTGGTTGGAACAAAGGGAACAGTGAAGCTACAAAGGCGTGAACAGTGGTCTACCTACTTTGTGATGGGGGACAAGGGCATTTAATGCCCGTCGCCGTCGACCCCAAAAGCTCCCCGCCCTTGTGTCTCCGTGTCGCCACGGCGATGGATCCACCACCGTGAAGTGCCACCGTGTCCCCAGTGCTGCACAGACCACCCGCCACGCGTCCTCGAAAGGCCCCAGGCGACCACGTGGCTGATGAGCTGGAGCGCGGGCACTGGCGCAATTCTCCCGGCAAGCACCTTGCCGGGTCTTGACTTTGCGGACCCGGAGCTTGCCGGGCTCAGAATTTGTCGCTCCTCGGCCCTCGCCGACGCATATAGCGCCGAGGCGTGTCTTCTATGATGTAATCTCCTAGTCTTCTGGCGAGCTCCTCTTGCGTGGCCTTGCGTGAGTGATGTAACCTTGAGCTCGAGCGGCCTTCCGGCAAACTCCGCTTGCCGGGTCTCGATCTTCCGTCTTGTATACTTCGTTTTGAATGGTTTGATATGGAGCAGAAGGTCCTCGGCGAAAGCACGTGGCAAAACCCCGTCATGGAAGTCTGCAACCACCCGTGCACAAGTTGGGGTACTGAGGTACCCCTACCTTAGTACACCGACACTTGGGGGGGCGCGCCCCCCTCCCTTGCTCTTTCTCTCTTCCTCCTACATGGGCCCAATAAGGCCCATATACCTCCCGGGGGGTTCCGGTAACCTCCCGGAGCTCCAAACTTCTCCGGAACCTTTCCGCTGTCCAAATATATCCGTCCAATATATCAATCTTTACGTCTCGACCATTTCGAGACTCCTCGTCATGTCCGTGATCATATCCGGGACTCCGAACAAACTTCGGTACATCAAAATACATAAACTCATAATATAATTGTCATCGAAACCTTAAGCGTGCGGACCCTACGGTTCGAGAACAATGCAGACATGACCGAGACACGCCTCGTCAATAACCAATAGCGGACCTGGATGCCCATATTGGTTCCTACATATTCTACGAAGATCTTTATCGGTCAAACCGCATAACAACATACTTTGTTCCTTTGTCATCGGTATGTTACTTGCCCGAGATTTGATCGTCGGTATCCAATACCTAGTTCAATCTCGTTATCGCAAGTCTCTTTACTCATTCTCAGAATACGTCATCTCATAACTAACTCATTAGTTATATGCTTGCAAGGCTTAAGTGATGAGTATTACCGAGAGGGCCCAGAGATACCTCTCCGACAATCGGAGTGACAAATCCTAATCTTGAATTATGCCAACTCAACATGAACCTTCGGAAACACACCAGAGAGCACCTTTATAATCACCCGCCACGTTAGACGTTTGGTAGCACACAAAGTGTTCTTCCGTACACGGAGTTGCACAATCTCATAGTTGCAGGAACTTTGTATAAGTCATGAAGAAAGCAATAGCAGATACTAAACGATCAAGTGCTAGGCTAACAGAATGGGTCATGTCAATCACATCATTCTTCTAATGATGTGATCCCACTAATCAAATGACAACACATGTCTATGGTCGGAAACATGACCATCTTTGATTAATGAGCTAGTCAAGTAGAGGCATACTAGTGACTATATGTTTGTCTATGTATTCACACATGTATCATGTTTCCGGTTAATACAATTCTAGCATGAATAATAAACATTTATCATGATATGAGGAAATAAATAATAACTTTATTATTGCCTCTAGGGCATATTTCCTTCAGTCTCCCACTTGCACTAGAGTCAATAATCTAGATTACATAGTAATGATTCTAACACCCATGGAGTCTTGGTGCTGATCATGTTTTGCTCGTGAGAGAGGCTTAGTCAACGGGTGTGCAACATTCAGATCCGTATGTATCTTGCAAATCTCTATGTCTCCCACTTGGACTTGGTCCCGAATGGAATTGAAGCGTCTCTTGATGTGCTTGGTCCTCTTGTGAAATCTGGATTCCTTTGCCAAGGCAATTGCACCAGTATTGTCACAGAAGATCTTCATTGGTCCCGATGCACTAGGTATGACACCTAGATCGGAAATGAACTCCTTCATCCAGACTCCTTCATTTGCTGCTTCAGAAGCAGCTATGTACTCCGCTTCACATGTAGATCCCACCACGACGCTTTGTTTAGAACTGCACCAACTTACAGCTCCACCGCTTAATAAAAACACGTATCCGGTTTGCGATTTAGAATCGTCCGGATCAGTGTCAAAGCTTGCATCGACGTAACCATTTACGACTAGCTCTTTGTCACCTCCATATACGAGAAACATATCCTTAGTCCTTTTCAGGTATTTCAGGATGTTCTTGACCGCTGTCGATGATCCACTCTGGATTACTTTTGTACCTTCCGCCAAGCTTATTGCTAAGCATACGTCGGTCTGGTACACAAAGATTGCATACATGATAGAGCCTATGGCTGAAGCATAGGAACATTTTTCATTTTCTCTATCTTCTGCTGTGGTCGGGCATTGAGTTCGACTCAACTTCACACCTTGTAGCACAGCAAGAATCCTTTCTTTGCTCGATCCATATTGAACTTTTTCAATATTTTGTCAAGGTATATGCTTTGTGAAAGTCCTATTAAGCGCCTTGATCTATCTCTATAGATCTTGATGCCTAATATGTAAGCAGCTTCACCGAGGTCTTTCATCGAAAAACTTTTATTCAAGTATCCCTTTATGCTATCCAGAAATTCTATATCATTTCCAATTAATAATATGTCATCAACATATAAAACTAGAAATGCTACTGAGCTCCCACTCACTTTCTTGTAAATACAGCTTCTCCAAAAGTCTCAGATAAAACCATATGCTTTGATCACACTATCAAAACGCTTATTCCAACTCCGAGATGCTTGCACCAGTCCATAAATGGAACGTTGGAGCTTGCACACTTTGTCAACACCTTTTGGATCAACAAAACCTTCCGCTGCATCATATACAACTCTTCTTCTAGAAATCCATTCAAGAATGCAGTTTTGACATCCATTTGCCAAATTTCATAATCATGAAATGCAGCAATAGCCAACATGATTCGGACAGACTTAAGCATCGCCACGGGTGAGAAAGTCTCATCGTAGTCAACCCTTGAACTTGTCGAAAACCTTTCGCAACAAGTCGAGCTTTATAGACGAGAATATTACCATCAGCGTCAGTCTTCTTCTTAAAGATCCATTTATTCTCAATGGCTTGCCGATCATCGGGCAAGTCAACCAAAGTCCATACTTTGTTTTCATACATGGATCCTATCTCAGATTTCATGGCCTCCAGCCATTTTGCGGAATCTGGGCTCATCATCGCTTCCTCATAGTTCATAGGTTCATCATGGTCAAGTAACATGACTTCCAGAATAGGATTACCGTACCACTCAGTGCGGATCTTATTCTCGTAGACCCACGAGGTTCAGCAGAAACTTGATCCAAGTTTCATGATCAATATCATTAGCTTCCTCACTAGTTGGTGTAGTTGTCACGGGAACCGGTTCTCGTGATGAACTACCTTCCAATAAGGGAGTAGATCTGCTTATCTCATCAAGTTCTACTTTCCTCCCACTCACTTCTTTCGAGAGAAATTCTTTCTCTAGAAAGGATCCATTCTTAGCAACGAATGTTTTGCCTTCGGATCTGTGATAGAAGGTGTACCCAATAGTTTCCTTTGGGTATCCTATGAAGACACATTTCTCCGATTTGGGTTCGAGCTTATCTCGTTGAAGTTTCTTCACATAAGCATCGCAGCCCCAAACTTTAAGAAACGACAACTTTGGTTTCTTGCCAAACCATAGTTCATAAGGCGTCGCCTCAACGGATTTTGATGGTGCCCTATTTAACGTGAATGCGGCCGTCTCTAAAGCATAACCCCAAAACGATAGCGGTAAATCGGTAAGAGACATCATAGATCGCACCATATCAAGTAAAGTACGATTACGATGTTCGGACACACCATTTCGTTGTGGTGTTCGGTGGCGTGAGTTGCTAAACTATTCGCATTGTTTCAAATGTAAACCAAACTCGTAACTCAAATATTCTCCTCCACGATCGATCGTAGAAACTTTATTTTCTTGTTACGATGATTTTCTACTTCACTCTGAAATTCTTTGAACTTTTCAAATGTTTCAGACTTGTGCTTCATTAAGTAGATATACCCATATCTGCTCAAATCATCTGTGAAGGTGAGAAAATAACGATATCCACCATGAGCCTCAACATTCATCGGGCCACATACATCTGTATGTATGATTTCCAACAAATCTGTTGCTCTCTCCATAGTACCGGAGAACGGCGTTTTAGTCATCTTGCCCATGAGGCACGGTTCGCAAGTACCAAGTGATTCATAATCAAGTGATTCTAGAAGTCCATCAGTATGGAGTTTCTTCATGCGTTTTATACCGATATGACCTAAACGGCAGTGCCACAAATAAGTTGCACTATCATTATCAACTCTGCATCTTTTGGCTTCAACATTATGAATATGTGTATCACTACTATCGAGATTCAATAAAATAGACCACTCTTCAAGGGTGCATGACCATAAAAGATATTACTCATATAAATAGAACAACCATTATTCTCGATTTAAATGAATAACCGTCTCGCATCAAACAAGATCCAGATATAATGTTCATGCTCAACGCAGCACCAAATAACAATTATTTAGGTCTAAAACTAATCCCGATGGTAGATGTAGAGGTAGCGTGTCGACGGCGATCACATCGACTTTGGAACCGCTTTCCACGCGCATCGTCACCTCGCCCTTGGCGATTGCTCGCTTATTCCGTAGTCCTGCTTTGAGTTGCAAATATTAGCAATGTAACCAAGATCAAATACCCAGTGCTACTACGAGCTCTAGTTAGGTACACATCAATAACATGTATATCACATATACCTTTGTTCACTTTGCCATCCTTCTTATCCGCCAAATACTTGGGGCAGTTCCGCTTCAAAGGACTATCGCTTGCAGAGAAGCACTCGATTTGTGCTTAGGTCCGACTTGGGTTTCTTCTCTTGAGCAGCAACTTGCTTGCCGTCTCTTTTGAAGTTCCCTTCTTCTTCCTTTGCCCTTTTCTTGAAACTAGTGGTCTTGTTGACCATCAACACTTGATGCTCCTTCTGATTTCTACCTCGCTGCTTTCAAAGATCGCGAAGAGCTCGGGAATAGTCTTGTTCATCCTTTGCATATTATAGTTCATCACAAAGCTCTTGTAGCTTGGTGGCGATGATTGAAGAATTTCATCAATGACACTATCATCGTGAAGATTAACTCCCAGTTGAATCAAGTGATTGTTATACCTGACATTACGAGTATATGTTCACCGACAAAACTATTCTCCTCCATCTTGCAGCTATAGAACTTATTGGAGACTTCATATCTCTCAATCCGGGCATTTGCTTGAAATATTAACTTCAACTCTCGAACATCTCATATGCTCCATGACATTCAAAAGATCGTTGAAGACCCGGTTCTAAGCCGTAAAGCATGGCACATTGAACTATAGAGTAGTCATCAGCTTTGCTCGCGGACATTCTAACGCGTCGTCGGTTGCATCAAGAAGCAGCACTCGCACCCAGCGGTGCTTCGGGGCGTAACTCTTCGTGCAACAATGAGGATAATCCTCAGGTTACGGACCCAGTCCGTGTAATTGCTACCATCATCTTTCAACTTTGCTTTCTCAAGGAACGCATTAAAATTCAACGGAACAACATCACGAGCCATCTATCTACAAACAAACATAGACAAGCAAGATACTATCAGGTACTAAGTTCATGATAAATTTAAGTTCAATTAATCATATTACTTAAGAACTCCCACTTAGACAGACATCTCTCTAGTCATCTAAGTGATCACGTGATCCAAATCAACTAAACCATAACCGATCATCACGTGAGATGGAGTAGTTTTCAATGGTGAACATCACTATGTTGATCATATCTACTATATGATTCACGCTCGACCTTCGGTCTCCGTGTTCGAGGCCATATCTGCATATGCTAGGCTCGTCAAGTATAACTTTGAGTATTCTCGTGTGCAAAACTGGCTTGCACCCGTTGTAGATGGACGAGAGCTTATCACACCCGATCATCACGTGGTGTCTCGACACGACGAACTTTGGCAACGGTGCATACTCGGGAGAACACTACTTGATAATTTTAGTGAGAGATCATCTTAAAATGCTACCGTCAATCAAAGCAAGATAAGATGCATAAAGGATAAACATCACATGCAATCAATATAAGTGATATGATATGGCCATCATCATCTTGTGCTTGTGATCTCCATCTTCAAGCACCGTCGTGATCACCATCGCCACCGGCGCGACACCTTGATCTCCATCGTAGCATCGTTGTCGTTACGCCATCTATTGCTTCTCGACTATCGCTACCGCTTAGTGATAAAGTAAAGCAATTACAGTGGTGTTTGCATTTCATACAATAAGCGACAACCATATGGCTCTCGCCGATTGCCGATAACCGGTTACAAAACATGATCATCTCATACAATAAAATATAGCATCACGTCTTGACCATATCACATCACAACATGCCCTGCAAAAACAAGTTAGACGTCCTCTACTTTGTTGTTGCAAATTTTACGTGGCTGCTACGGGCTTAAGCAAGAACCAATCTCACCACGCATCAAAACCACAACGATAGTTTGTCAAGTTGATGCTGTTTTAACCTTGCAAGGACCGGGCGTAGCCATTTCGGTTCAACTAAAGTTGGAGAAAGCAGACACCCGCTAGTCACCGTGTGCAAAGCACGGTGGTAAAACCAGTCTCGCGTAAGCGTCACGCGTAATGTCGGTCCGGCCGCTTCATCCAACAATACCGCTGAACCAAAGTATGACATGCTGGTAAGCGAGATGACTTATATCGCCCACAACTCACTTGTGTTCTACTCGTGCAAATAACATCAAACCATAAAACCTAGGCTCGATGCCATTGTTGGGGAACGTAGTAATTTCAAAAATTTCCTACGCACACACAAGATCATGGTGATGATATAGCAACGAGGGAGAGTGTTGTCTCACGCACCCTCGTAGACCGAAGCGGAAGCATTGACGCAACGTAGAGGAAGTAGTCGACGTCCTCCGGTCCGACCGATCCAAGCACCGTTACATTCGGCACCTCCGAGTTCTTGACACGCGTACAGCTCGATGACGCACCCTCGATCTCCAATCCAGTAGAGGCTCCGAGGGGGAGTTCCGTCAGCATGACGGCGTGGTGACGATCTTGATGTTCTCCTGTCGTACGGCTTCGCCTAAGCACCGCTACAATATGATCGAGGTGTAATATCGTGGAGGGGGGCACCGCACACGGCTAAGGAACAATCAATGATCAACTTGTGTGTTCTAGGGTGCCCCCCTACCCCCGTATATAAAGGAGGGAGGGAGGAGGTGGCCGGCCTCAAGGGGGGCGCACCATAGGGAGGGGGAAACCTACTCCAAGTAGGTTTCCTCTTTCCTTATCTTATTTGGAGGGGAAGGAAGGAGTACTAGTATTGGAAGTAGTACTAGTAGTAGGAAGGAAGAGAGGGAAGGAGAAAGGAAGGGGGCGGCCCCTCCCCAATTCGGATTGGGCTTGGGGTGCGCCCCCCTACATTGCTCCTTCTCTCTTCCTCCTACATGGGCCCAATAAGGCCCATATACCTCCCGGGGGGTTCCGTAACCTCCCCGAGCTCCAAACTACTCCGGAACCTTTCCGGTGTCCAAATATATCCGTCAATATATCAATCTTTATGTCTCGACCATTTCGAGACTCCTCGTCATGTCCGTGATCATATCCGGACTCCAAACAAACTTCGTACATCAAAATACATAAACTCATAATATAATTGTCATCGAAACCTTAAGCTGCACGGACCCTACGGTTCGAGAACAATGTAGACATGACCGAGACCGTCTCGGTCAATAACCAATAGCGGGACCTGGATGCCCATATTGGTTCCTACATATTCTACGAAGATCTTTATCGGTCAAACCGCATAACAACATACTTTGTTCCTTTGTCATCGGTATGTTACTTGCCCGAGATTTGATCGTCGGTATCCAATACCTAGTTCAATCTCGTTATCGCAAGTTTCTTTACTCATTTCAGAATACGTCATCTCATAACTAACTCATTAGTTATATGCTTGCAAGGCTTAAGTGATGAGTATTATCGAGAGGGCCCAGAGATACCTCTCCGACAATCGGAGTGACAAATCCTAATCTCGAATTATGCCAACTCAACATGAACCTTCGGAAACACCAGAGAGCACCTTTATAATCACCCGATTCGTTGTGACGTTTGGTAGCACACAAAGTGTTCTTCCGGTACACGGGAGTTGCACAAACTCATAGTTGCAGGAACTTTGTATAAGTCATGAAGAAAGCAATAGCAGTATACTAAACGATCAAGTGCTAGGCTAACAGAATGGGTCATGTCAATCACATCATTCTTCTAATGATGTGATCCCACTAATCAAATGACAACACATGTCTATGGTCAGGAAACATGACCATCTTTGATTAATGAGCTAGTCAAGTAGAGGCATACTAGTGACTATATGTTTGTCTATGTATTCACACATGTATCATGTTTCCGGTTAATACAATTCTAGCATGAATAATAAACATTTATCATGATGTGAGGAAATAAATAATAACTTTATTATTGCCTCTAGGGCATATTTCCTTCAGAGAGGAGTCGTGAAATCAGGTTGAACAATCCCCGTGGAAGCCATGCTGCTTCTCCGCTGAGATGGTGGGGTAGCTTCTGGGGCAGCATCGAAGGAAGGATCTTCGTCTCGCTGAGATGGTTGGCCGGCAGCTCGCTGGCTCTCAAGTTCCTCTAGTTTTGCTAATCTTGCACTGAACTTCTGCATTTCGCTTGCTTCCCATTTCTTCTTTCTCTCCCAGCTTCTGTAACCAGCGCTGTGGGGAAACCCATGCACCCACAGAACGGAGCCTGATGTGCCTCATGTTCGTCCAGGGTGTTCAGGATTCCCGGGGGCCTCTGTCAGCTCGTCCTTCTCTCTATCGGAGATGAACGCCCCTTCCTGTGCTACTAATACGTCTCCAACATATCTATAATTTATGAAGTATTCATGCTATTATATTATCCATCTTGGATGTTTTATATGCATTTATATGCTATTTTATATTATTTTTTGGGACTAACCTATTAACCTAGAGCCCAGTGTCAATTTCTGTTTTTCCCTTGTTTTTGAGTTTTACAGAAAAGGAATATCAAAAGGAGTCCAAACGGAATGAAACATTCGGGAGAATCGTTTTTGGAACAAACGCAATCCAGGAGACTTAGAGTGGACATCAAAGAAGCAACGAGGCGGCCACGAGGTAGGAGGGCGCACCCAGGGGGGTAGGCGCGCCCTCCTCCCTCGTGGGCCCCTTGTGGCTCCACCGACCTACTTCTTTGGGATAATTAGATTTATGCCCCTAGTTGTGTCCCACTCGTCTGTTTTACCCCTAATTCCCAAAAGTCACGGATTACATCCAAGTCACTTTGCTCCTCTTATGCTTTTGCCCTTTGACCGTTTGACCGTCAGTCTGAAAACTTCATAACTAATTCATACTAAATCAGAAAAATGCAAATAAGATGCCAAAATGTTTAGAAAAGCATCACCTATATGTCAGTGTCATTTGCATTCATGAAAAAAGTGTTGGAAAATGCACATCCGAGTTTTAGCTCTTTTGATACCACCATGAATAGTAAACTCTAAAAAAATTCAAAAAAATTCAAAAAAATTATGGTGGCAAAGAACGACAAATGTTCTAAGTGCTTGCCAAGATTCATTAGGGAACGACATTTGTGGAACTCGTGGAAAAAAATAATCTATTTTGGAGTGCTGATTGTTTTTTTTGCCGCGGCACCCACGAATGTTATTCCCTGATGAAACTTGGCATGCACTTAAAACATTTGTCATTCTTTGCCACCAATTTTTTTTGAACTTTTTTGAACTTTTTTAGATTTTACTATTCATGGTGGTAGCATAAGAGCTAAAACTCGGATGTGCATTTCCAACACTTTTTTCATGAATGCAAATGACACTGACATATAGGTGATGCTTTTGTGAACATTTTGGTATCTTATTTGCATTTTTCTGATTTAGTATGAATTAGTTATGAAGTTTTCAAACTGACGGTCAAACGGTCAAAGGGCAAAATCACAAGAGGAGCAAAGTGACTTGGACAGAACCGGTGAATTTTGGGAATTAGGGGTAAAACAGACGAGTGGGACACAACTAGGGGCATAAATCTAATTATCCCTACTTCTTTCGCCTATATATACTCATATACCCCGAAAAGATCCAGGAGCACCATGAGATCGGGAGTTCCACTGCCGCAAGCCTCTGTAGCCACCAAAAACCAATCGGGACCCTGTTCCGGCACCCTGCCGGGGGGGGGGGATCATCACCGGTGGCCATCTTCATCATCCCGGTGCTCTCCATGACGAGGAGGGAGTAGTTCACCCTCGGGGCTAAGGGTATGTACCAGTAGCTATGTGTTTGATCTCTCTTTCTCTCTCTCTCTCTCTCTCTCTCTCTCTCTCTCTCTCGTGTTCTTGATTTGGCACGATCTTGATGTACCGCGAGCTTTGCTATTATAGTTGGATCTTATGATGTTTCTCCCCCTCTACTCTTTTGTAATGGATTGAGTTTTCCCTTTGAAGTTATCTTATCGGATTGAGTCTTTAAGGATTCGAGAACACTTGATGTATGTCTTGCATGTGCTTATCTGTGGTGACTATGGGATATTCACGTGATCTACTTGATGTATGTTTTGGTGATCAACTTGCGGGTTCAGTGACCTTGTGAACTTATGCATAGGGGTTGGCACACATTTTCGTCTTGACTCTCCGGTAGAAACTTTGGGGCACTCTTCAAAGTACTTTGTGTTGGTTTGAATAGATGAATCTGAGATTGTGTGATGCATATCGTATAATCGTACCCACGGATACTTGAGGTGACATTGGAGTATCTACGTGACATTAGGGTTTTGGCTGATTTGGGTCTTAAGGTGTTATTCTAGTATGAACTCTAGGATAGATCGAACGGAAAGAATAGCTTTGTGTTATTTTACTACGGACTCTTGAATAGATCGATCAGAAAGAATAACTTTGAGGTTGTTTCGTACCCTACAATAATCTCTTTGTTTGTTCTCCGCTATTAGTGACTTTGGAGTGACTCTTTTTTGCATGTTGAGGGATAGTTATATGATCTAATTATGTTATTATTGTTGAGAGAACTTGCACTAGTGAAAGTATGAACCCTAGGCCTTGTTTCGAAGCATTGCAATACCATTTTCGCTCACTTTTATCATTAGTTACCTTGCTGTTTTTATTATTTCATATTAAAAAAACTTATATCTACCATCTATATTGCACTTGTATCACCATCTCTTCACCGAACTAGTGCACCTATACAATTCACCATTGTATTGGGTGTGTTGGGGACACAAGAGACTCTTTGGTATTTGGTTGCAGGGTTGTTTGAGAGAGACCATCTTCATCCTACGCCTCCCACGGATTGATAAACCTTAGGTCATCCACTTGAGGGAAATTTGCTACTGTCCTACAAACCTCTACACTTGGAGGCCCAACAAAATCTACAAGAAGAAGGTTGCGTAGTAGATATCAAGCTCTTTTCTGGTGCCGTTGGCGGGGAGGCGAGGTAAGCGACACTAACACCCCGTCAACTAAGCTCTTTTCTGGCGCCGTTGCCGGGGAGGTGAGTGCTTAAAGGTATATCTTTAAATCTTGCAATCGAATCTTTTTGTTTCTTGTTTTATCACTAGTTTAGTCTATAAAAGAAAATTAAAAAATGGAATTGAGGGTGCCTCATATGCTTCATATTTTTATTATCTTTTGTGAAAATGATGGAAAGGAAAATTGTGCTCAAGTGCTAGAAGAAGAAATCTATAAAAATGTTTGGCACTAAATCTTTGAATGATGATCATTATTGGAATGCTGATAGTATGAACTCTTTGAATTTCCATAGTACTAATGATGATTGCACTAGTCATGATTAAAATGTCTCTTATAAGCATGTCAACTTTTGTGGAGTGCATAGAGTTTGCAAGTACACACCAAATAGGGAAGATAGATTTTGCAAGAGGCATAAGTATTTAGAAACTAAATGGTTGCAAGAAAGGCTAGATGTTTGTGCTGAAAATTTAAATTTTCTTGGCCATCCTTATGAATTTTGCAATGAACGTGGTCATTTAAATATCCAATGCGAATTGTTTCATGATCGAATCGTGTCAAAAAATTGTGATGACTTGATTTCCCTTGCGCATCATAATGAACTTAGTTTGCTTATGGGTTATGAAGAAACGAAACGTATAACTAAGGATATTCCAGAATTTGCCCTTGAGATAGTTCTTGATTTTGATCTAGAGGAAATTTATATGTATTGTGCGGTGAATTGCATTGAAAATCCTTATATTGCCAATTACATAAAGACAAGAAAACAAATAGAAGATGAAGAGGATACTAATGAAAGGGAAGAGACTTCCCAATATTCTCATATTATTTCTTATGATGAATCAGGTAACGAGGAGGAGCCTTCTATTCAACCAATCTCATTAATACGGATCTCCAAAAATAGGATTAAAACCACACATGATGCGAAGAAGGAAAAGAGAACACGAAGAAGCAAAGACAAAAAGGTATCCCTCCAAAATGATGTTGCTCCTATTACTCATTGTGATGATGATAATTGCTATAATATTGGTGCTATCCATACTATTTATGATGAGAGTGATTATGCTTATGATATGCAAAGGCCCAAGCTTGGGGATGCTATGTTTGACGAGAATGACATGTTTGAGAATTTATTTGCTACAATTAATGTTTGTCTCAAGCTTGGGGATGCTATGTTTTATGAAGATGATATTTTTAATCCCCCAAGTGTTGGTATGCAAATTTATTATGATGATAGCATGCCTCCTACTTATGATGATTATATTGGTGAAAGTGGGTTTGGAAGAGTGTCAACTTTAAGAAGTAATGATCCCACTATTTTGGTGGGTGTTGAATCCTATTGTGACAATTATGAAAGTGGATTTGGAGAGGTCATGACTTTATTTAGTAATGATTCCACTATCTTGGAAGATGTCTCAATTGATTATGATGAGAACAAAGTTGCTACTTATGATGATTATTGTGATGATACTTATGTTATAAAAAGTAGTGATGATTATATTTACAAAACTTGTCATGATTATGATTACCCTTTTTCTAAACATTTACTCTTTTAATGTGGAAACAATTTATAGTATTCGAGTTTCTTATGATACTCCCACTATTCCGAATGAGAAATTTTTTGCTTATGTGGAGAGTAATAAATTTTCTATGCTTGTGCATCATGAAAATAGTGTTTTATGTGATAGTTATATTGTTGAATTCATTCATGATGCTACTGAATTTATTATGAAGGAGGAACATATGCTTGTAGGAATTGCAATAATATCAAGTTTCCTCTCTATGTGTTGAAAATCTTGAAGCTATGCTTGTTTTTCTTTCCTATGCTAGTTGATTCTTGCCATAAGTTGTTTGCTCACAAAATCCCTATGAATAGGAAGTGGGTTAGGCTTAAATGTGTTAGTCATATTCTTCATGATGCTTCCATTATGTTTCAATTCTTATCTTTTATGCGAGCATCATTGAAATCATCATGCCTAGCTAAAAGGCATTAAAGGAAAGCGCTTGTTGGGAGACAACCCAATATTTACCCCTACTGTTTTTGTGTGTTCACATGATTAAGATACTGTAGTAATCATGTTTTATATCTTTGTTTCAATAAAGTGCCAAGTAGAACCTTTGGGAAGACTTGGGTGAAAGTTAATGTGATCTTGCTGTAAAAAAACAGAAACTTTGCGCTCACGAGATTAGCTGCCATTCTTTACTGGAGAGTGATTTTAAGTTGATTCTTTTTTCAGAAGATTAAAAGACAAATTACTCACGTCCAAGAATTTATTTCAGAATTGTTTGAGTTACAGAAGTATTCGAAAGTTACAGATTGCTACAGACTGTTCTGTTTTTGACAGATTCTGTTTTCTATGCGTTGTTTGCTTATTTTGATGAATCTGTGAGTAGTATCGGAGGGTATGAACCATACAGAAGTTGGAATACAGTAGATATTACACCAATATGAATTTAGAATGAGTTCACAGCAGTAACTAAGTGGTGGTTTTATTTTCTTATACTAACGGAGCTTACGAGTTTTCTGTTGAGTTTTGTGTTGTGAAGTTTTCAAGTTTTGGGTAAAGTTCGATGGACTATGAAATAAGGGGTGGCAAGATATTAAGATTGGGGATACCCAAGGCACGCCAAGGTAATATTGAAGGACAACCAAGAGCCTAAGCTTGGGGATGCCCCGGAAGGCATCCCCTCTTTCGTCTTCATTCATCGGTAACTTTACTTGGAGCTATATTTTTATTCACCACATGATATGTGTTTTGCTTGGAGCGTCAATATTTTTAATTTTGTTTTTATTGCTGTTTGAATAATATCCCAAGTTATTAAATTCTTAAATGTTAGAGAGTCTTCACATAGTTACATAATTATTCAACTACTCATTGATCTTCACTTATATCTTTTTAGAGTAGCTTGTCATTTACTCGTGTGCTTCACTTATATCCTATGAGTAAATGGTTGAATGAGTTGAATATCATAAATCTGAAATTATATATGTTTCATATGCTTATCCCATAGGGAGTAATGACTTCACATATAAGAAGTAGAGGTGGTAAATTTATTGAAGGTTAGCAAACATTGTATTGGTCACTTGAACAATTCATGAAAGAATATTGAAGGAAGAGAGATTTCACATATACTATCTTGGACATCTTCTATGATTGTGAGCCCCGTTAATTATTTTCAAACTTGATAAAACTTGTGCACCTGCTAGCATTCACACTTCATAAACTATTTATTTTATCATTTACCTACTCGAGGACGAGCAGGAATTAAGCTTGGGGATGCTGATACGTCTCCAACGTATCTATACTTTATGAAGTATTCATGCTATTATATTATCCATCTTGGATGTTTAATATGCATTTATATGCTATTTTATATGATTTTTTGGGACTAACCTATTAACCTAGAGCCCAGTGCCAGTTTCTGTTTCTTCCTTGTTTTTTAGCTTTACAGAATAGGAATATCAGCTGCCTTGATTGCTGCTTGAAGCTTCCAGATGGGCATTGCAAGTTGCTTGTGCATCCAAACACATTCTCCCGTTTCTGGGTCCAAAGTTCCCCCAACCCCAAAGAACCAAGTCCTTGAATGATCTGGTCAGTGCAATGTTGCTGGTTGGACCCCTTTATCACGCAGGTCTTGCTCAGCTTTGTTCCACAACGGCCGGGCTTTGCCGTATCCACCCGACCTCGTGTGATGGTGATACTTCTTCTTTGCAGCATTTTGCTTTTTTGTCAGTGACCTTTTCTTAACCTTCTCCGGTTTCTTGTAGGCCACAAATGCGGGCCAGTGATCTCTTATCTTCTCATATCGACTGATGAATTCTAGAGTCCCCTCTTTCTCGATAAACTTTGTGTTCAACTCTTTATTTCGGTTCTTGAATAGTTCTGCCATCTTCTTAAGAGCAAACGCCTTGATCTTTCGCTCTATAACTGGGTTATTCAGATCCTCCTCCCGCGGTAGGATGAAATTTGTCATCAGCAAGGTCCAAAGATCATCTTTCAGTCTATCCTGGACATAAGAAACTTCAGGGTCCTTCTTCTTATTCCATTCTTGGACTCTGATCGGGCTCCTGTCCATAACAACAACTCCGCACCGATGTACAAATGCATCCTCGGTCGGCTTGGGAGTAATCGGTTGGCCATCTCGAGCGACTTCAGTGATCGTGAACCTTTCATCCTGGCGCAACCTTTTCTTCGGGCTTCGTTTCCTTACGGAAGTTTGGCTCGATCCGAAGGGCTAAAAGAAGAAAGAAGCGTTAATATATGTACATACAAAACAATTAATGCATCACGTCAGCATAGGCTTAATATATATATATATATATATATACGGACTTTGCAACAGTTAAGGCTCCCTCCTCCATTTGGTCACCGGAGCCATGATCATGATCTCCTTCCTCCGCCATTCAGTCACCGGAGCCGTGATCATGATCTCCTTCCTCCGCCATTCGGTCACCTGAGCCGTCATGATCTCCTTCCTCCTCCATTGTTGGATCATCAGAGCCGTCATCCTCTCCTTCCCGACCATCGATGTCATTGAGAAATGACAATGGATCACATCCGTCGCGGATTATATCCCCCAACAACTCTTCTTGTTCTAAATCTCTGTCCATAGTTTCTGCAAATATTACAACATGGCAATATACAAACATGAGAGATGGATTACTAGCAAACATGGACTTAATATCACAACAAGGAATCATATGCATATGAGCAATGGATTAGCGGCTATCAGCGTTCTGGGAACGGGGGTCCCCAGACTTGCCTGCCTGCGGCCTGCGGCGTGGCTCAAAGGAGGCCCAGCACAGCCCATCTTCATTAACGCAAGCTCAAGACCCTCGCGAGGGGCCAAGCCTCGCGGGGCGGACGACAAGGAGCTTCCTCAGGCACGGCCTCGTCAGGCTGGCTCAGGAGGAGGCGGAGAGTTCAAGGCAGGGTACCTCGCGAGCTGCCCATGACGCAAGCCATGACGACCAAGGGCGCCAGCCCACGCAGTGTCCTCCTTTCCTCTTTGGTGCAAAGGGAGCAAGCGCAGGCGAGAGCATCAAGCAAAGACGTCAATTTCGGTGCAACAAGACCAAGACCAGCCCAACGGCCGGAAGGAAGTCATTGTGGAACCCAAGCCGGCGTCATCACCGGAGCCTTTGGCAGGCGAGGACCAACTTTAGTCAGGATATGTGTACCCATTGTTCCCCTTCAAAATGGCCAATTGTTGGCGCCCTTCCCACTCAATATTTGGGAAGAGGCCCAGGGCCTTTGCCTATAAATAGGACTAGCCACTCCCGGGGTAGGCAAGCTAGACCGGATTGAGAGAACAAGGATAGGAAGACACACACATAGAGAGAGAGAGAGAGGCAACTGAACTCCCCTTAGCAGTTCATCGCGCCAGCCAAGAACAGTCCCTCTCGAGGCTGTTCTCCCTTTGTATTGTTCCTCATCAGCCCAAGAGGCAATCCACCACACCACACACTGGAGTAGGGTATTACACCACAATGGTGGCCTGAACTAGTATAAATCTTGTGTCCCTTGTGCTGCTCAGTTTGGTAGTTTAGGTCCTAGCGATTCGGCGAGGAGCGAGCCGGTAGAGGGTTGGATCCCCGCGTGCACTCCAATCGCTCAACCTCAAGGGTGCGGAACCCAATCGACATTTGGCGCGCCCGGTAGGTGCGCCGAATCTCTGCTTCCGTCGTCTCGTTCTTCCTCGACCACCGCAACCATGTCTGACACTCGTCGGGCTCGCACCGAGCGCCGAGCTGCCCTCGCGTCCCATGTCGCCCAGACGGCTCCCGTCGGCGGGCGCCCTCGTCGTTCCCCGTCACCTGCTGTCAACGCCGCCACCGGCCCGGAGGGGAACGAGCAGCAAGCATCGTCCCAGCATCCGTCCATGAGGCGGGACGGCCGCACTGCCACGCCCTCGCTCACCCCCGCTGGTTCTTCGTAGCGCGCGCCCCGCGTGGCCATGGAGGTCCGAGCTGCGCTCATCGCGGCAAACAAGCTCCTGCGCTACCGCCCCGTCGACGACGTCTACGAAGAATGGCTCGATCGAGTCTCTGAGCTCGTCCGCGCCGCTGGAGGCGCCCCACCATCCTTCTCGCCGCACCGCACTCGCTCGCTTGGGCAATGAAGCTCTGGGCGCCCAGCCACCTCCCCTCAAGAAGGCGCCCGCCCCAAAGGCGCTGCCCTGGGAGGAACCCGCTCCGCCAGGCGCCAGCGCGGCAAGAGCAGAGCTGCCAAGAAGTCCCTCGCCCACGAGAAGCTGCCCGAGCGCTCCCTCCTCCAGCACGTCAAGACCCTGCGCTGCCCCCAGCCGTGGCGCATGGGGACCCGCAGGACCAAGCTCTCCATCTCCCAAGGCCCCCCGTGGCCACGGCGGGCTGCCGCGCCTTCACCTCCGAGCTGTGCAACGTCACGTGGCCCGGCAAGTTCAAGCCAGACCTGCCCCCTCGCTACAACGGCACGGCTGACCCTGCGGAGTTCCTCCAACTCTACGAGTTGGGCATCGAGGCTGCCAACGGAGACGAAAAGGTCATGGCGAACTGGTTTCCCATGGCGCTCAAGGACGGAGCCCACACCTGGCTCCTAAATCTGGCCCCAGGCACGATCTCCTCCTGGGACGAGATGTGCACCCACTTCATCGCCAACTTCCAGGGTACTCGCGACCGGCCACGCGCGCCCGTGGCATACGCGCCGCATCAAGCAGCAGCCGGGAAACCCTCATGAGTACATCCAGCGCTTCAACAACGCGCGCCTCAAGATCCCCAGGGTAACGGAGGAGGCCATCATCTCTGCGTTCTCCGATGGTGTCGCGACGTCAAGATGAAGGAGGAGCCTGGCGATGCATGAAGACATGCACCTCCTTGAGCTGTTCAACTTGGCGACCAAGCGCGCCGAGGCTGAGGAGGGTGCCTCCTCCTCGAGCTGCTGCCGCGGACCCCGAAGAGAAGAAGCCCAAGGCCAAGGACGTGAAGCGCAAGGGGGCTGCCGTGCTCGCGGCCGAGCCAGACACCAAGCGGGGCAGAGATCAGCCCGAATCCTCCAAGGGCAGTCGGTACTGCGTGTACCATGACCTCCACACCCACAACACCAATGAATGCCAAGAGCTCCAGGCCGTGCGTGAGGGAAGGGTCGGCAGACGCCTAGAGCGCAGCGACCGGGGCTACGGCCGAGGAGGAGGAAGGAATGCAGGACGCTGGGAAGACCGCAGCCCGCGCCAAGGGTGGCGCGACCAACCTCGCGAGGATTGCTGGCAGGACCCGCCTCGCGAGGGAGGCTGGAGGGATCAGCCTCGCGAGGATCGCCCGCAAAGGAACGCAGGCCTCCCTCTGTTGCCGCCGCAGCCAAGGAGAAATGAAGACCGTCATCAGGACGTGGGGGCTGGGGGTTTCCAGGGACCACGTGCAATCGCCTGCATCCTGGGTGGAGCTCAAGCCCTAGCCTCTCAACGCATCTTCAAGCAGTTCACCCGCGAAGTAAACGCAGTCCTCCCCAAGCTTGAGGCCACGCACCCTCTCAGGTGGTCGGCATGCGCCATCACGTTCAGCTCAGTGGATCAGCTCAAGTGCGCGGCCACAGCCGTAGTCCTCCCGATGCTTTGTTCCCCAATCATTAGCAACGTGCTAGTCACCAAGACCCTCATCAACGGCAGGGCAGGGCTCAACGTCCTGTCCGTGGGAACATTCAACAATCTTCAAGTGCCTTACAGTCAGCTTCAACCAACCAAGCCCTTCTCCGGAGTCACCGACGGCTCCACGGTCCCGATAGGGCAGGTCCGCCTTCCTGTCACCTTCGGGGCTCGCGACAACTACCGCACCGAGCTCATCGACTTCGACGTCGCCCACATTCCCCTGTCGTACAACGCCATCCTCGGGTACCCGGCGCTGGCCAAGTTCATGGCCATGACCCACCACGGCTACAACGTCCTCAAGATGCCAGGAAGCGGCGGGGTCATCATGGTGCCCTGCGAAGAGAGAGACGCAGTGTGCTCCCTGGAGCGAGCCTTTTAGGCCGCATCACTGGAAGACCCAGACCGCAGCAGCAGGAGGCCTTCCGAGGCCACACCCAAGAAGAAGAAGACATCGACCGGCCCGACCCCTCAGGAGGCAGGCCCCTCAGGGCCCGCGCCTGGCCAGGAGGAGCCTCCTTCCATCACATAGGGAAGCCGCGCCCTCCTCGAGCAGTGGCTCGGGGCTCTCCTCGAGGGCTGCCGACCTCGCCAAGGTCACGAGGGAGGCGCTTGGGCACCACGTGAGGCGTGCTTCAAGCACGCTCCCTCAAGAAGGAGCAAGGCAAGGAGGGCCAAACCCTCGGGGAGTTCGTCCAGCAAGGCCATTCAGAGTTCTGAGTCAAGGGTCATGAGGAGGCCGCCGCCACTGCTGTGGCCCCCATCCAGCGAGGATGGTGAGCTGCGAATCTGCATTGACATACCAGGCTCAACCGAGCAGCGCCTCAAGAGCGCCTGCCCTCGCGAGTGGGATGTTGCGAGGGTCCGCCTACAGCTACGCGGCGCATGCCTTACGGCTGCCGAATCGGCTGCGCACCAGCGCCTCATGAGGGCCATCTTGAGGCTCAAGAGGTCGGCGTGCCGCAGCCTGGCGGAGATGGAGACGGCCATGAGGAGCCGCCGGCGCCTCCAGAGCCTCCCGAGGCCCCTGGGCCTGGGGGCTCGTGAGGATCGGCTCCCGCAGCCCACCGAGTCTGCTACACCAACACCCCTTCGTCCCCAACATCATCAGGTGACATCTTTTAAGTTCCATTTCTAGCTGGGAGCGCCTTCAGGGCCGCATTATTCCCAGGCCGCATGGGTCCGTCCCTGCGGCATGTATCCCCTTTTATTTCATGTCCTTAGCTTATCTTATTGGGGGCGCCCCTCGGGCTACATCATCCCCAAGCTGCTCGGGCCTGTCCCAGCGGCATGTATCCTTCTTGCGTTTATCTTAGGACTATACTTTCGATCCACCATGCTTGTTATCTGGTGCCTTTTTCTCCTGTGTGTCGGAATCTTGTGCGTTAAAGGGGGGGTGCCTGAGCATCGCGACTCAGGGCTCCTACCGGCTCTCCGGCCCTCACCCTCTGGTCTTGTCCATGGCATCGTGACCTGGCATGCCAGCGACGGCTGAGACCAGGCCGAGACCGGGACCCGAGGACGTAGAGTTTCATCATCTGACCCAGCTTGCGCGTTAAAGGGGGGGTGCCTGAGCATCACGACTCAGGGCTCCTACCGACTCTCCGGCCCTCACCCTCTAGTCTTGTCCATGGCATCGCGACCTGGCGTGCCAGGGACGGCTGAGACCAGCCCAAGAGCTGGGACCCGAGGACGAGTTTAGTCATCTAACCCAGCTTAGCTGCTAAAAGGGGGTGCCTGAGCATCGCGACTGTGGCTCTACTAGCTCTCCGGCCCTCACCCTCTGGTCTTGTCCATGGCATCGCGACCTGGCATGCCAGCGACGGCTGAGACCAGCCTGAGAGCCGGGACCCGAAGACGTAGAGCACCATCATTTGGCCAAATTTGCAGGAACACACTTGAAGATAAGGCCCAGAGCCAGGCGCAATCCGCCTTGAGGTAGGGCCCCGTGAGTCCCGCACTGGCTCACGGGTGCCCAGATACACCTCGTCCAGCCCTACCGTGCCAGCCCACGTGTCGGGTGGGCTGTATACGCCAGGGGCTCTCTGAGGGGAGCCCCTCCCACGCACTCTGATGGAAGCACCATGCTCATACTGGCCGACGACATCGCCGAGGAGCGGCTATGCCAGACTTGATCTGGAAGCGCTATGTCTCCGGCCGGTGATAAACAACTGAGGGTGGCCTCCGGGCCGCATCAACCTCAGGGAGCTCGGAGCTCAGTGTCTGGCCTTGTCGCAATGCCTCCCTGGAGTGCCGCTTGAAGGGCCGGAGCACGGGCCGCAGCAGGTCTCGCCCAGACGCACCCCACCTGGCCAGGCCTCCCTGGGCCAGGTTCGTCGCACGTCCCTCCCCGAACGGAGCCAAGGTACGAAGGCTGTTTGAGCGTCAAGGGGGACTCCTGAACATCGCGACTCAGGAGCCTAACTGGTCACGTAGCCCATCACTCCTTAGTTCCGAAAGGCTAACGGTGGTTGAGGTATGCGTGGGGCCGGGCCCTGCAGACGTAGAATGGCAGATCCGCCCACATCTCACCTCCCTACTTGCTGTTCGAGCGCCAAGGGGGACTCCTGAGCATCGCGACTCAGGAGCCTAACTTGTCACGTAGCCCCTCACTCCTTGGTCCCGGCCCCTGGTTTCGGTCGGGGCCAATGGCGGCCGAGAGTAGCAAGGGGCAGACTCTCACGGCGTGAGAACATAAGCAAGCGAGGAAGGAATCATGCAAATTTCAGGAATTCAAAGCAATATTATATCCATGCTGTTATCACAGCATCAAACATAAGTTTTAACGCCTCCCCGAGGCATGGTACATGCGCAGGAATTAAAAACATGACGGGAGCCACAGCGGAGTCACTTGCCGGCGGGGGAGTCGCGTGGAGTAGGTTCGCCTTGTGGAGCAGCAGGGCTAGCAGCGCTCCGCTTCGGCCTGGTACTAAAGGCCCGGAACTTCACCAGCAGAGCCTCCGCACGACCCTTCACGGCCTCAGCAGTGGCAGCGGCACGCTCGCCGCTCACTAGCTCCAGCAGGCTGTCGAGGTCGATGTTGGGGTCGCAAATATAGATGTGGGTGAAGACCCGCGTCAGCGCTGCAGAAGACAAGACGCGTGCCTCGGCCTCAGCCGTAGGGCCAAGGCCAAGGGTGATGTCGTGGAGGGCGCGAACCAGGAAGGGAAGCAGCTTGGCGAGGCCATCCTCCTCGCCGGCCAGCGGGCTCTCAAGGCCGCTGTCATAAAGCATCTTCAGCGAAGTGCGAGCCTTCTCTTCCATATCCGCGAAGGCCACGCGATCCTCGGCGAGAACCCGTGCCTTGCCGCCCAGCTCAATCTTCCTCGCCTCCAGCTCTTGCTCCATCACGCCTAGGCGGCCACGGCTCCTCTTGAGCTTGGCCTCTGTGTCCTGACGGCCGCCTCGCGAACCTTCATGCTTTCCTCCTGCTCTTGGCGGCGGGCGGGCCTCGACAAGCTGGTTCGCAGCCCTTCACCGCTCTCCAACGCCTCACAGCGACCTTGGACGCTTAGTCGCTCCCCTGTGGCAGCATCGGGCAACCTTCGCCTCATGGACGGCTTGTTTCTCCTCGTCGCAAGTCGTCGAGGCCTGAACCAGCGCCGCCCGTATCGAAGCATCGAAGCGAATCCAGCCAGAAGCCAGCTCCAGGCGCCCGTCCATCAGACGGGGGTCGGCGCCCAGAAGATCCTGCCGCAGACGGTCCAGTCCGGCAATGGCGCGATCCAGAACGGTATTCGGAGAAGCAGCAGTCAGTGGAGTAGGAGGAGGAGACGGCTATGGGACCACTGTGCCTTGAGGCGGAACTAGCGGCGCCACGGCAGCGTGGAGGCAGCGTGTTGCTGTGGGCGCCTCGAGTCGCTCGGGTCAAGGGGGCTAAGCTCGCCCCAGCGGGCTCAGCCTGGCCTCGTGAGGATGCCCGGGCAGGAGAGGCCTGCGCGTCGCAATCACCTTCTTTCTCGGGCAGAGGCACCGCCACGGATGGGACCTCAGGAGCTCCCTTCAGCTTCTTTGCCGCGGGCGCCAGCCTGGTCGAAGGATTTGGGCATCAGATCTCGTCGACAGAACAATAATCAAGACGGGAAGCAGGCACTTACAGGTCGTCGCCGGTGGACTCGAGCAGCCTCTGGCCGAACTTAAAGCCCGAGAGCCGGCTGCAAGGGTCGGCTTCAAGGGGCTCGGGAGCAGGAGGCGCACCTGCGGATCGCCCTGGGGCCGGGGCAGACCCGCGGGGGACCAGCCCAGTCCGGTCCTTCTTCGGGATCGGAGGTAGGCTCCCGCCGCCCTACTCACCCTCATCCTCGTCATCATCACTCTGGGGGAGGCGAAGAGTACGGGACCTGCGCCAAAGGGGAGGAGCTCTTGACTCCGCCTCCGAGTCAACTCCCTCTTCCCGCTCCCCTTCTTCCTTCTCTTCGCTGGAGTCGTCAGAGGACACGTCCACCGGGTCCTCTGGAGCTTCCACAGGCATGGGCCCGTACCCATTGAAGACAGGCATGGACCCCACTACCTGCTCCCAATCCTCGTGAAGGAACAGGGGCGTAGGAGCGCCCTCCAGCCTCGCCACGTCGCCCCCAACCAAGGACTAGAGGACCGCAGCCAGATCCTCGTCGGCCAAGACCACGGGGCTCAAGTGAGGCCTCCACATCGGAAGCGAGTGCTGACGGAGCGGAGCCAGTTGATGCTCCAGGAACTCCCTCAGCAGCGACGCACTGGTCCGCTTCGCCGCCGCCACGCTGGCCGGCCTCAGATCTGTGTCCATCTTCTCCAACACCAGCTTTCAAGCAGGATCCAAGCTCCACTCAGACGGCCGTCGGAGCTCATGGGTGCTCCATGGGCAGGGTCAGCCGAGGATGGATATGCCCAGCATCCACCAAGACCCACTTGCTCCTGAAGCCCTCAATCCTCTTCCCAGGGTTTGATATGGCGATGGAGCCGCCGTACGCGACGAAGCTCGCGCACGCTGAGGCGGAACCACGGGAGGTCCGGAGGGAGAAGTAGTGGCGTAGCAAGGCCACCGAGGGCTTCACCCCTACGTGAGCCTCACAGTAGTAGGCGAATATCGCCAGGAGAAGGACGGAGTTGGTATGGAGGTGCAGAGCTTGAATATTGTAGTGGCGGAGGACAAAGAAGAAGAACTCGGAAAAGGGAGGCACCAGACCGGCGATGATGGCGCTCACGAAGAGCGGATAGATGGTGCCCCCTCGACCTTCAGGGACGGCAGAGCCGGCCTTGAACGCCTTCGTCCTGTCGATGCCCTGCGCCTCCGCCATCCGGCGCACTCAGAGCAGCTCGCTCGGCTACACATTCGGCGGGTCCAGGGCCACTAAGTACCAAGCTCCGGCCAGGGCTTGGCGAGGCGCCATGACTGGCTAGGGCACGCAGGCAGAGTAGATCTGAAGATTTTGGAAGCAGGGAGGAGAGGCGCAAGAAAGGGGATCTGAGCAGCAACTGGAGGAAGTAAAGGAGGCAAGGAAGATGCTGCTCTTTTATCAACTCGCGCGGTTGCAGAGGCGCACGCGTCCAATCAACCGCCACGCGGCGCCCAAGGCCGCAGGCTGTTAGGGCCCGCGACGCTTTGCACTTGCCCTTCGCTCTCTGCGCTGGCCAAGCTCGGGCAAGGCCAGGTCTGGGCTATCACATGCTGGGAACGGGGTCCCAGACTTGCTCTGCGGCCTGTGGCGTGGCTCAAAGGAGGCCCAAGACAGCCCATCTTCATCAAGAAGCTCAAGACCTCGCGAGGGGCCAGATTGCTGGGCGGACGACAGGAGCTTCTGCATGGCCTCGCCAGCTGGCTCAGGAGGAGGCGGAGAGTTCAAGGCAGGTACTCGCGAGGTGCCCATGACGCAAGTCATGATTTACCAAGGGCGCCAGTTGGCGCCAGCCCCCAAGCATTGTCCTCCTTTCCTCTTTGGTGCAAAGGGAGCAAGCGCAGGCGAGAGCATCAAGCAAAGACATCCATTTCGGTGCAACAAGAGCAAGACCAGCCCAACGGCCGGAAGGAAGTCATTGTGGAGCCCAAGCCGGCGTCATCACCGGAGCCTTTGGTAGGCGAGGACCAACTTTAGTCAGGATAAGTGTACCCGCTGTTCCCCTTCAAAATGGCCAGTTGTTGGCGCCCTTCCCGCTCAATATTTGGGAAGAGGCCCAGGGCCTTTGCCTATAAATAGGACTAGCCACCCCCAGGGTAGGCAAGTTAGACCGGATCGAGAGAACAAGGATAGGAAGACACACACACACACACACACACACACACACACACACACACACACACACACACACACACACACAGAGAGAGAGAGGCGACTGAACTCCCCTTAGCAGTTCATCGCGCCAGCCAAGAACAGTCCCTCTCGAGGCTGTTCTCCCTTTGTATTGTTCCTCATCAGCCCAAGAGGCAATCCACCACACCACCCACTGGAGTAGGGTAT
Organism: Aegilops speltoides; assembly: GCA_021437245.1. NCBI lineage: Eukaryota > Viridiplantae > Streptophyta > Magnoliopsida > Poales > Poaceae > Aegilops > Aegilops speltoides. The sequence goes on along the minus strand of CM038146.1, from coordinate 329,144,747 downwards.
TACACCACAATGGTGGCCTAAACCAGTATAAATCTTGTGTCCCTTGTGCTGCTCAGTTTGGTAGTTTAGGTCCTAGCAATTTGGCGAGGAGCGAACCAGTAGAGGGTTGGATCCCCGCGCGCATCCCAATGTTCAAACCTCAAGGGTCTGCTGGAACCCGAAATCCGACAGCGGCAAACATCATTCAGGACTCCTCCCCTCATGTATGATGAGTCGTCCTATATATCTTTCGAGAGAGGATACTTTGCAGACCGCCTCTCTCATGCCTGTCTGACATCCCCCCTCACGTCGAAGTTATCGGGGTTATGTTTTAACAACCCCCCTCATGTCAAAGTTATCGGGGTTATGTTTTAATGACCCCCCTCATGTGGAAGTTATCGGGGTTATGTTTTAACGACCCCCCCCCTCATGTATTGCTATGAACAAAAAACTTTCTATGAACATCGTTGCTCATATATCAATGCATAGATCCATGGAGCATCATTTCTCATATATCCATGGATCATACATAAGAACTTTCTATGAACAAAAAAAGCATTCATCAATGGACAAAAAAAATCTATGAACAAAAAAAAATCATACATCAATGCATACATCTATGGATCATCCATACATACAAGCAGAGCAAAAAAATGTATACATCTATGGATCATCCATACATACATACAACATCCATACATACATCAATGGACAAAAAAATGTATGAACAAAAAAAGCAGAGTAGGCCGGGGCGGCAGCGGCGGCGCGGCAAGCAGAGCAGGGGCACAACGCGACAAGCAGAGCAGGGGCAATGGCACGGGGGAAGGGGGGCTCACTTGGGGTGGCGTCGGGGCAGGGCGAGGGCGCGGGGAGCGGTGCCAGCATCAGGGCAGGGCGCGCGTCAGGGCAGAGGGCGTGGAGGGCGTTGGCGAGGGCGTCAACGGCGAGGTGGAGTAGCCTGATGGCGTCGATGGGGCAGAGGGCGGCGAGCTCGGGCAGCCTGGCGGCGTCGATGTGCTCGGCGTCATCGGGGGCAACTGCAAATGAACTCTGAAAAATTCTTAAGTCCCTGCTTATATACCCAACCATTTCTTCCCGGTTGGTGGCTCCAACCGTGACCAATGCCACCCTCTCACTACAAAAAAAAGGCATATCTGTGACATTTTGGGCCGAACGAATTTTTTTCCTGTCATGCTTATGAGACTTCTATGATGATAATTGTGAAAAAACCCGGTATCATCATAGATGTGGTGGGCTCCTACATCTATGACAAAAAATCATGACAGAAAATGGGCATTTCGTCCTGGGCGGGCTGGAGACGCAACTGCATGACATTCTTTGGGCCATCCATGACAGAAAAACCATGGTAGAAGCGAGGGCGAGGAAAATATCGGGGAGTTTCCTATTATGGTCGGTGGTCGGGGCCAAGCGATGCACGGAGGTTTGCACGTTTCTCAGGTACACGTGCGCGCATGTGTGCGAGGCATTGGGCTCTAACTAAACCCGAGTAAGGCATTCTCTTACTGAACCCGAGCGATTGCACTGGCTATGCGTTAGTGAACTCGAGTGATCGATCGATCCTTGGCTGTTAACTGAACCCGGTCGAGTGACTCCTTCGCTACTGCTGCTAATTGAAGCCGATCGAACCTGCTGCCTCTTGATGAACAGTGACTGTTTTGGGGGGTTGGATGAACAGTTCCCGGTGGGGGTTGGATGAACAGGACCCCGTGGTAGTAGAGGCCGTTGCCGCTGGATGAACAGGACCCCGATCGAGAGAAGGCCGCCACACACCTGAGCCGGTTGGGGCTGGATGAATAGTACCCCGTGGAGGGCTGGTTGAACAGGACCCCGTGTGGAGGGCTGGTTGAACAATAGTCGGTGGAGGCTAGATGAACAGGACCCGATGGAGGGTTGGTTGAACAGTAGCCAGTGGAGGCTGGATGAACAGGAGCTCGTGGAGGCAGGAGGGAGACTCCATGGATGAATAGTAGCAGGTGGAGGCTGGACGAGGTCAATAGTGGATGAACAGTAGCCCATTGAGGCTGGAGCGAGGCAGTAGACGGTGGATGAAGAATAGCCCGTGGAGTCCCATTTTGCGGTATGCCACACCCCTCCCGATGAACAGGACCCCGTTTCGACCGTAGGAGGTCAAAGAGAAGTCCGTTTCCTCCGTTTTGCAGTACGTCACAACCCTCCCAATTAAAAGGACCCTTTTTCGACCGTAGGAGGTCGAAGAGAAGTCCTTTCTCTCGCATTTGGCGGCACGCCACACCCCTCTCGATGAACAGGACCCCGTTTCGACCGTAGGCGGTCGAACAGAAGTCCGTTTCCTCCGTTTTACAGTACGTCACACCCCTCCCAATTAAAAGGACCCCGTTTCGACCGTAGGAGGTCGAAGAGAAGTTCGTTTCCTCTGTTTTGCGGTACGCCACACCCCTGTCGATGAACAGGATCCCGTTTCGACCGTAGGTGGTCGAACAGAAGGCCGTTTCCTTAGTTCTGTGGTACGCCAGGCCTCGTTTTGGCTGTTCCGTCCATGTCGGTTGGCTCCCGATGAACAGGACGCATTCCGTTGCCTCCTGAAGAATACGACACAGTTTCTTCATTTTGACCTAGCTGGTTGGCTGCCGATGAACAGGATGCTGTTGCTGCCCTCTACTGCCTCTCCATGTACGCGAGCCCTGGCCATACGTATGGACGAGTAGGCGCTCGAGACCCCGCCCGTATGTACGTACGTGGCCGTATTTACTTTGTTGCACCCTGGCTGTATGTATGTGTACATGTCGGTGTCAAAACCGGCGGATCTCGGGTAGGGGGTCCCGAACTGTGCGTCTAGGCGGATGGTAACAGGAGACAAGGGACACGATGTTTTTACCCAGGTTCGGGCCCTCTCGATGGAGGTAAAACACTACTCCTACTTGATTGATATTGATGATATGGGTAGTACAAGAGTTGATCTACCACGAGATCGAGGAGGCTAAACCCTAGAAGCTAGCCTATGGTATGATTTTTGTTCGTCCTACGGACTAAAACCCTCCAGTTTATATAGACACCGGAGAGGGCTAGGGTTACACAGAGTCGGTTACAATGGTAGGAGATCTACATATCCGTATTGCCAAGCTTGCCTTACACGCCAAGGAAAGTCCCATCCGGACACGGGACAAAGTCTTCAATCTTCTATCTTCATAGTCTTGGAGTCCGCCAATGATGATAGTTCGCTATCCGGACACCCCTAGTCCAGAGTCCTCAAGAGGCCCCTTTAACCAGGCTTCAATGACGACGAGTCCGGCGCGCATGTTGTCTTCGGCATTGCAAGGCAGGTCCTCCTCCAAATTCCATGTACTCACCGAACGGTGTCCGGCTCTTTATAAATGCTGCGCTCCTTGGCTTCCACGTCCAATAATGGCCATCTTCCACGTGTCGTACGAATGCGAAAAGCCAGGGTATTTTTACATTCAACCCCCTAGCTGTGCGAATGAGCTGCCTATAAAGAGAGGCGAGGATCTAGATCCAAATCACACCATCCTCCTTCCACAAGCATTCATCGGAGCGCCTCTGACCAAAAATCCATTCCATCATGGACTGTCGATGCGGTTCCTCCTCTCGCGCTCCCAACCCTGAGCCAGGAGATTGGGGGAGATGCTCGGTCCCGCATAGTGAGCTGGTGACGCTCCAAGCCGAGGGATTTGTTCCCCCAGCCTTCATGGTTCCGGTTCGAGCCGGACTTGCCACCTACAAGGGCGGGAAGCAGGCGGAGAGCGTCCCCAATCCCTCCAAAGGAGAGCAGGTATGCTTCATCCCTTATCTAATAAGAGTACTTGGATTTCCCATACATCCGTTTCTCCCGGGGCTCCTGGAGTTCTATGGGCTCCAGCTGCATCATCTTACGCCTGCCTCCATCCTGCATATCGCGGGCTTCGTGGCCCTTTGCGAGCTGTTCTTGGGCGTCGAGGCCCATTTTGCGCCATGGAAGAGATTATTCGCCTCGCACTTCGCTCTCATGAGGGGTCAATATATCAAGTGGGCGGTTAACTATGGCACATCACCGACCGGATATCTATCCGAACCTCGAAGAAGGCGTCCAAGACCGGCCTTCGAATGGTTTTATATGGAAGACGCCCCGCTACCGGACCTAGTTCGGATCGGCCTCCCGGAGTTCAACAACGCTCCTCTAAAGAAACGCCTGAGTTGGCGCCCACGGAGCCCTCAACGGGAGAATGATAGGGAGGTCCAATATCAGACAATGCTTTGGTCGCCATTACGGTCGACTACCCCGGTATATCTCCGGCTTCCCAGGTAACTGTGACCGAAGTCCTAGTACCATTACTCGTCCATGCTTATCTCTGACCACCGCATACCAATGGTGCTCCGCAGGAGGTGCCTTTGAGGTGGGAAGCCGAACCCGCGGCGGCTGACCAACAAGGGGCAGCTCGGCCCAGTAGGCAGAAAAGAAGTGCAGCGTGAATCGAGACATCACCGCAAAGGTATGGCGTGCCACCATGTTTCCGGAAAAGATTCCTGGAAGGCATATTAACGCTCATGGTTTTTTCAGGAGAAAGAGCGCTCGCCGGACTGTGCCCAGAGAGGTTGCCAATCCAGCCTCCGCCGGCCAGGCTCCAACACCAGGTCCAGAGGGGGAGGCGAACGCAAGGCACGCATCGGGTGCTCCTCCAACGAAGGACGCCGACAGGTTGTCCACCACCAGATCTGAGGTGGAGAGCGCCATGAATCACAGGCGCCGCCGGATAGTTCTTCGTGACGCATGCTTCTCCCCCGAGGCGTTAAATGCCTTTAATTCGGGATATGCGCACCTTCGTGCTGCTGAAGATGGTCTAGCCAGAGACATGGAGCAGTATGTGAAAGACATACGGGTGAGGAATTTTGACAGTTATATATGCCAGTAGCCCCCGAGACTTGAAATAGTTAGAATAACTGATTAAGGATCATTTGTTATGCAGGATCTTATGGAGAAGAATACCCACCTGTCCCAGGAGCTTCAAGAGTGCAAGGCCCAACTTGAGGCCGCACTAGCCGCCGCAGGGGGAGCCACAGAGACCCCCTCTGGTAATACATACTTCGAAAGATAAGTAGTTTGTGAAGTGTGGTGTGTGTATAAGTCTAATAATAATATTGCAGATGGCGCCGGACTAGATCCGGACAAGCAACAGCTACTGCGCCAGCTGAAGGCCGGCGAGAAGGTGCTTCTGAGGGTGCGGCAAGAGAAGAATAAGCTCCAAGATGCCAACACCCAGCTGGGTGAGGAACTAAAAGATGTTCGGGCCCAGCTTTCTGACTCCGTGAAGGAGAATCGGCGGCTTCGTCGCGGCATTTATAGTAAGTGCTTGAGAAAACTTTTGAAAAGAAGAGTTCAGCGAGGAAGTTGATTGACAGAAATATGTCTGTAGGCGTGCTCACAGGTCGTCCTGCGGAGGAAATGCCCGGTTCAACGGGTGACCTACTTCGAAGTCTTTGAACCGCACGAACGAAGTTCGCAGATGATGAGCAGAGTCGCCCAGGCCTTGTGGCCATCCGTGTCCCTACCCGAAGGTCTTGGAGAGCTTGCAGAGAAGCTTCAGGGAGCATGGCGGCGCTTCCGGTTGTGGAAGATATCGGCCTACCGTCAAGGCACCAGGGAGGCCCGGGCCATGGTGAAGACACGGTATGCGAAGGCTGACCCAAACCACATGGCCGAGGTCGGACCTATGTGGCCCGATGGGAAGTAGATCCCTGTGAGCTTAGTGTACGACCAAGTAGAGTTGGCCGCAAAGTATTCACAGCGGGACTGTAAACTAGATAGTTTATTAGATGGTATCGAAGAGGAATATCATCAGTCAGCTTGACTATGTAATTGAAAATGACATGAAAAATGCCTTCTAGCTGGATTGTAGATCGTTTGTCGTTGCGGACCTTTTTGCTTCAACCTCGGGACCCGACAGTCCGGAGTGTGTCCGAATACCCTCATGGTTATGTAAAAAACCGGGGCATGCGTGGAGACCAGGCGTAGGGTTCATTAGTGCTGTATCAGACAAGTGCCCAACTAGTTATGTTATATTACATGGTTAGTAAGAAACATCTTCCAGGGAGAATAGTTCCGTTAGGGGTTCCTTTCCCTGGGAGGCATGCCCTAAAGTGCATGTCCGGACTGCGAAAAAAGCAGGAAAGCATCTAGAGGCAGATAAATAAATAGGTAAGAAATCATCTTTCAATTCACCGACCGAATATTCCCTTAAGAATGCTAGCTTTCGGCTTCACCCAGTCTGAGGTACACATCCGGCTGACCCGGCAGTAACAATCGCAGAGGTGCTCCCTTTACCTCCTAGCCGAACAATCGGGAACGTAGGGGTAAGGACATGAGCCAGGCAACCCAGCTTGGCCAAAACTTAAGTCATATCGATGCATATAATGGTGAATAAAAGGAACATGCGGAAGTGTGACACATGTGTTGGGCATAAGGCCCGTATAAGCTTCTGTTAAAGAAGCCCCCAGGTATAATGAGTGCGAGTGGCACGTCAAGTGTGTGCGATCAATGGACAGGCGAGCCTTCGAAGGCTATGAGAAAGGGGGAGGGAGAAGGAGAGAAATAAAGGACAGCTAAAGTATAAAATGTAGTGGGAGGAAGGAGACGAACTCGGAGTCCGTCGCTAGGCGTAAAATCTTTGAAGACGGGCTACATTTCTTGGGTTCGGCTCTAGTCGGTTATCCGATGCGTTTCACAGACGGTATGCTCCGCTGGTCAGGACTTGGTCGATGATGAAGGGACCTTTCCATTTGGGCTGGAGTTTGTCCTTTTTCTTGTCCGGCAGGTGTAGAACTAGTTCGCCAACATTGTAAGTTTTGGCCCGTACTTCTCTGCTTTGATATCTTCGATCCTGCTGTTGATAGAATGCGGAATGAGCTTTTGCCACATCGCGCTCCTCCTCTAAGGCATCCAAACTATCCTGTCGATCCAGCTCGACTTCTCTTTCTTCGTACATGCGCATGCGAGGTGAGTCAGGAATTATGTCGCAGGGCAAAACTGCCTCTGCGCCGTATACCATAAAAATGGTGTGAATCCGGTAGTACGATTTGGCGTGGTCCGCAGCCCCCAGAGTACAGAGTCGAGCTCCTCTAGCCAGTGCCTGTTAGATTCCTTAAGGGAACGCACTAGTCTGGGTTTGATGCCGCTCATGATTAGGCCATTCGCTCGTTCGACTTGACTGTTAGTTTGAGGGTGATAGACTGAAGCATAGTTGAGCTTGATGCCCATGTTTTTGCACCAGAGTTTAACCTCGTCGGCCGTAAAGTTCGTGCCGTTATCAGTGAAGATGCTATGGGGGACGCTGTAACGGTGTACTACCCCAGATATGAAGTCTATCACAGGTCCGGATTCGGCCGTCTTAACTGGCTTGGCCTCTATCCATTTGGTGAATTTATCCACCATGACCAATAGGTATTTTTGCTTGTGGGTTCCCCCTTTAAGGTCCAACCATGTCAAGCCCCCAGGCCGCGAACGGCCAGGTGATGGGTATAGTTTTGAGGGTGGTGGGTGGCATGTGACTTTGATTAACAAAGAGCTGGCAACCGACGCAACGTTGGACTAAGTCCTGAGAATCTGCCCGGGCCGTCGCCAATAAAATCCTATATGGATGGCCTTGCCTACCAGGGCCCGGGCTGCGGCGTGGTGCCCACCGAGTCCGGCGTGAATTTCATCCAGAAGATTTCGCCCTTCCTCTTCGGAGATGCACCTTTGAAGGACTCCGGTTGTGCTTTTCTTATAAAGCTCTCCCCTCATGGATCTTGTAGGCTTTAGATCGCCGTACTATGCAGTGGGCCTCGTTTTGGTCTTCGGGAAGTTCTTGCCTGGTTAAGTAGGCTAGGAATGGTTCCGTCCACGGGGCAATGACTGCCATTATTTCATGGGCTGAAGGTGTTATTTCATTGGCAGAGCCACCGATCGTGTCAGAGTGTTCGGCGTTGGGCGGTGCGGTTGGGTCTGGGTTGTTGTTTTCGGACTCCCCTTCCCATAGCACGGATGGCTTGAAAGGCCGCTCCAGGAAGATGTTGGGAGGGACGGCATCGCGCTTTGCGCTGATGCGTGCCAGTACGTCGGCCGCCTGGTTATTATCCCGGGCTATATGGTGGAATTCGAGCCCTTCAAACCGAGCTGACATTTTTAAGACGGCGTTACGATAAGCTGCCATTTTCGGATCCTTGGCGTCAAAGTCTCCATTTATTTGGGATATTGCGAGGTTTGAATCCCCGCGGACCTCTAGGCGTTGAATGCCCATGGAGATTGCCATCCGGAGGCCATGTAGAAGGGCCTCGTATTCGGATGCGCTGTTGGAGTCCGTGTACATTATCTGCAGTATGTATTGGACTGTGTCTCCGGTTGGGGATGTCAGGACGACGCCAGCCCCCAGGCCAGCCAACATTTTGGAGCCGTCAAAGTGCATGATCCAATTGGAATATGCGCCGTACTCTTTAGGGAGTTCGGCTTCAGTCCATTCGGCGATGAAGTCAGCCAAAACCTGCGACTTGATAGCTCGCCGTGGCTTATAGGTTATGTCGAATGGGAGGAGCTCGATGGCCCATTTTGCAATCCGGCCAGTCGCGTCGCGGTTGTTTATAATGTCATTAAGGGGTACTTCGGAGGCTACTGTTATCGAACACTCTTGGAAGTAGTGTCGCAGCTTCCGGGATGCCATGAACACCGCGTACACTATCTTCTGGTAATGTGGATACCGGAACTTGCATGGAGTTAGGACAGTGGACACATAGTAAACCGGTTTTTGAAGGGGGAACTTGTGTCCGTCCGTTTCTCGTTCGACGACGAGCACCGCGCTTACAACTTGATGTGTTGTCACGATATATAATAACATTGGTTCGCCCAAGTTGGGCGCGGCCAGGACCAGATTTGTTGCCAATATGGCTTTGATTTCTTCGAGTCCGGTGGTGGTATGCATCCGGCCCACTCAAAGTGTTCGATGCGCCGGAGGAGGCGATAGAGGGGTAATGCCTTTTCTCCTAAGCGGGAGATAAAGCGGCTTAGAGCCGCCATGCATCCAGTCAATTTTTGTATTTGCTTGAGGTCTTTTGGGATATCCAATTGTGACAGAGCTCGGATCTTGGCTGGGTTTGCTTCTATTCCTCTACCGGATACAATGAATCCCAAGAGCTTTTTGGCTGGTACGCCAAAAACGCATTTTTCTGGGTTGAGCTTGATGTCGTATGTTCGGAGATTGTCGAATGTGAGCCTCAAGTCGTCTACTAGGTTTTCGACATGCTTGGATTTGACGACCACATCGTCTACGTATGCCTCCACTGTTTTGCCGATCTGGTTTGCCAAACATGTCTGAATCATGCTACCGATATGTTGCTTGGCGCTTTTGAGCCGAAGGGCATTGTGTTGAAGCAGAATGGTCCATATGGACTTATGAATGCCGTTGCGGCTTGGTCTGGCTCCGCCATCTTGATTTTGTGGTAGCCGGAGTATGCGTCGAGGAAGCACAATGAATCGTGTCCTGCGGTAGCGTTGATGATTTGATCGATGCATGACAGGGGGAATGGATCCTTTGGGCAAGCCTTATTAAGGTCTTTGAAGTCGACACATAAGCGCCAGGATTTATCCTTCTTTGGTACCATCACCAAGTTTGCTAGCCAGTCCGGATGTTTTATGTCTCTGATGAATCCGGCTTCCAATAGTTTGGCTAGCTCCTCTCCCATTGCCTGTCTCTTGGGTTCGAAAAATCGCTGAAGAGTTTGCTTGACTGGCTTGAATCCTTTTAGGATATTTAGGTTGTGCTCAACCAGCCGTCGTGGGATTCCTGGCATGTCTGAAGGGTGCCAGGCAAAAATGTCCCAATTTTCCCGTAGGAATTCTCGTAATGCGGCGTCTACGTCAGGGTTTAATTGTGCCCCAATGGAGGCCGTCTTTGTGGGGTCCGTTGGATGGACCTGGAATTTGACTATTTCGTCCGCTGGCTTAAAAGAGCTGGACTTGGATCTTTTGTCAAGTATCACGTTGTCCCTGTTCACCGCGGAGCGCAGTGCTGTGAGTTTCTCGGCCGCTAGGGCTTCAGAGAGCACCTCTAGGGCTAGTGCGGCCATCTTATTTTCGGCTTGGAGCGCTACGTCCGGATCACTAGCAAGGGTGATGATTCCGTTGGGCCCGGGCATTTTGAGCTTCATGTACCCGTAATGGGGTATGGCTTGGAAAATTGTGAATGCCTCTCGTCCTAATAAAGCGTGATATCCGCTGCTGAACGGGGCCACATGGAACGTGACCTCCTCGACTGTAGTTGTCCGTGGCGAAATAACACCACATCGGTGTGATTTTTCCCTGTGCAGCATGCTTCTCGACTAGGGATTATTCCTCTCAAGGTTGTGCTGCTTCACTCAATGCGACTCCGCCTACTTCCATTTTTCAAGGGTTTCTCAGAATGAGGTTTAATCCGCTTCGCCATCCATGAGTACCTTAGTAAGGCGAAGCCGCCCACTATTGGACCGAGGACCAATGCGGCTGGTGCTCGGGCTGTTCGAATTTAGGTTCGCCATGGCGTTAAAGGTAATAGCCGTGTCACCCATGGATTTATTGTTGCTACTTGGTAGACTTCGCGAGGCCGCTGGAGTGTTCGCTTCCGCATATTGTTTGATGCGAAAGTCTCAAGACTGTTAATATCGTGATCGGTATTCTTTGGGCTGGTTCTCTGGAGCTAGAAGCTCTTCGCCACTTTTGGCCACCTGCCGTAGTATCCAACATGCTCGAAGGCTATGTGTTGGAGTGGCGCCCTCTGTACTATGAATTTTGCAGGGTCCGCTGAGCCATCCCTCTAGTACGGTTCCGTGCCCTTTAGGGGTTTTTTCCTTTTTGGTTTTTAACCTAGGTGCCTGAATATGATGCACCCTTTTATTTCGGAATAGGGTTGTATTCGGAGCCGGATTGTCCCAAAATTTGGTTCCGGTTTTCCAGGCACTCTCCATCGCACAGTACTTTCGTACTATGGATGACAAGTCGGCGAAGCATGTAATTTCGCGATGACTTATGGCGTTCATGATTCCCTTGTCCGTGCAATTATTGCAGAAGATTGAAATTGCGCTTTCCTCACGGCAGTCCTTTATCCTGTCCATGACCAGGAGGAATCTGGCCCAGTAATGGTGTACTGTTTCAGAGGGCTCTTGCCGGATTTGGGATAAATCGCTTATGTTTGGGTGGGCGGGTGGTTTTGGATTCGGAACCCCGTCCAATCTAAGACTTAAGGGCCGAAAGGTTTCCAAACCTTGGAGCTTGGGTTTTTGGGTATTGTCCAATGAATCCCGCCAGCTGCCTGACTTTAGGTTTAGGGTTTGATCGACTTCTGTCCCTCCACGGGAATCCGGCATGGAGGGGTCAGGAATCCGGACATAACTAGTCCTTAATATAGAAGAAGAGTCGCCAAGATTGCTCCTCCACCACAATGACGTGGTGGGTAGCCCGGGAGAGTTGATCTCTCTCGATCGGTTTTAGGTCCGATCCGATCGTAGTCAGTAGCGACTCCTAGGGCGGCGATGCGATCCAAGAGCTCGTTTAAGGAGGAGAGCTCCATTGGATCTAGCTGCTCGGCGAGTTCCGAGTTGACGTGAAGATTGCTTTTGATGACCCGAAAACTCATCGTCGGCGCGGCGGCCGAACAGGCGGTCATGAGAAAACCGCCTAGCCGGAGAGTTTGGCCGATGGCCAAAGCCCCTTCAGCTACGGTGCCGTCTTCAAAGACGGGACAGGGCATCCTTCTTGATGGTGACGGCACAGAGGAACTGTCAATGAAAGCACCAATGTTGGTGTCAAAACCGACGGATCTCGGGTAGGGGGTCCCGAACTGTGCGTCTAGGCGGATGGTAACAGGAGACAAGGGACACGATGTTTTTACCCAGGTTCGGGCCCTCTCGATGGAGGTAAAACCCTACTCCTGCTTGATTGATATTGATGATATGGGTAGTACAAGAGTTGATCTACCACGAGATCGAGGAGGCTAAACCCTAGAAGCTAGCCGATGGTATGATTGTTGTTCGTCCTACGGACTAAAACCCTCCGGTTTATATAGACACTAGAGAGGGCTAGGGTTACACAGAGTCGGTTACAATGGTAGGAGATCTACATATCCGTATCGCCAAGCTTGCCTTCCACGCCAAGGAAAGTCCCATCCGGACACGGGACGAAGTCTTCAATCTTCTATCTTCTTCGTCTTGGAGTCCGGCCAATGATGATAGTTCGGCTATCCGGATACCCCCTAGTCCGGGACTCCCTCAGTACACGATATAGACGGGACTGCATGACATGCTACGTCCACTCCTCTACTACGACACATGCCCTTCCTTACTCGGCCATGGTTCATCCCTACAGCCTGCAGACAGACCGATCGACCAGTATGTACGTACACGTTCACGACTAGACAGACAAACCTACACTACTGGAATCAGGGACTTTGCCGTCAGCCGTTTATTTGCCATCTGCTAACTGATGGCAATGACGGTCTTTGCCATGCTCTTGACGAAAAAGGACGGCAAAGAAGCAGCTGGTGGCAAAGAAATTTATTGCCGTTCGCACAATCTTTGCCGTCAGCTAGCTGATGGCATAGAACCTTTGTCGTTCGCTAGCTGACGGCAAAGAGGTCGGGTGGACCATTGGCAAGAGCCACCTAACGGCCACTTTCTTTGCGATCCGCTAGCTGACGGCAAAGAATCATTGCTGCACTACAAAAAAAGACACATCCGTGAAATTTTGGGCTGAACGAATTTTTTTCCTGTCATACTTATGACACTTCTATGACGATAATTGTGACAAAACCCGGTATCATCATAGATGTGGTGGGATCCTACTTCTATGACAAAAAAATCATGATAGAAAATGGGCTTTTCGTCCTGGGCAGGCCGGACACGCAGCTGCATGACATTCTTTGGGCCGTCCATGACAGAAAAAATCGTGGTAGAAGCAAGGGCGAGGAAAATTTTGGCGAGTTCCCGGTTACGGTTGGTGGTCGAGGGCCGAGCGATGCATGTTTCTCTCGTACACGTATGTGCATGTGTGCGAGGCGTTGTCTCTAACTGAACCCGAGCAAGGCGTTGGGCTCTAACTGAACCCGACCGATTGCACTGCAGGCCACGCGTTATAGAACCCGAGCGATTGATCGATGGCTGTTAACTGAACCCGATCGAGCGATTCCTTCGCTACTACTGCTAACTGAAGCCGATCGATGCTGCCTATGGATGAACAGTGAGCATTGCAGGGGGTTTGGATGAACAATGAGTGGTGGGGGTGGATGAACAGGACCCCATGGTGTTGCCTCTAGATGAACAGGACCCCGATCAATCGAGCCGGTTGGGGCTGGATGACCAGGACCCCGTGGAGGGCTGGATGAACAGGACAACCCTATGGAGGGCTGGATGAATAGTAGTTGGTGGAGGGGTGGATGAACAGTAGCCCGTGGAGGGGTGGTTGAACAGGAGCCCGTGGAGAGGGGTGGTTGAACAGTAGCTGGTGGAGTAGCGCGCGATGGAGGCTGGATGAACAGGAGCCCGTGGATGAACAGTCACAGGTGGAGGCTGGAGGAGGTCGATGGTGGATGAACAGTAGCCCGTGGAGGCTGGAGGAGGTCGACGGTGGAGATGAATAGTATCCCGTGGAGTCCCGTTTTGCGGTACGCCACACCCCTCCCGATGAGCAGGACCCCCGTTTCGACCGTAGCGCTCCAACACAAGTCCGTTTCCTCCGTTTTGCGGTACGCCACACCCCTTCCGATCAACAGGACCCCGTTTCAACCATAGGAGGTCCAACACAAGTCCGTTTCCTCCGTTTTGCGGTACGCCAGACCCCTCCCGATGAACAGGATCCCATTTTGAACGTGGTCGGTCGAGCACAAGGCCGTTTCCTCCGTTCTGTGGTACGCCAGGCCTCGTTTCCATCGCCCGTTCCGTCCATGCCCTCCTGATGAACACGACGATGCATTCCGTTCTGACCCAGCCAGTTGGCTCCCCATGAACACAATGACGACGCTGTTTCTCCGTTCCGACCCAGGCATGTACACGAGCCCTGGCCGTACGTATGCGCGTGTAGGCGTTCGAGACCCCTCCCATATGTACGTACGTGGCCGTATTTACTTTCTTGCACCCTGGCCGTTGTACGTACGTGTACATGCTACGTGCGCGCCTCTACTACGACACGTGCACGCCTCTACTACTACACATGCGCGCCTCTACATCGACCAGTATGTACATACATGTTCGCGAGCAGAATGACAACGCTACGTATGCTTCGACCAGGTGGGTCCTGACTGTTAGGCACTTCCTTGCATGCGAAGATGTAGCTGGTGGGTCCCAGCAGTCAGGGGGCGAATTGTTTTTTTGCCCGGACACACTTCCTTGCGTGCGAAGATGTAGCTGGTGGGTCCTAGCAGTCAGGGGACGGATCATTTTTTTGCCCGTAATATGGACGCACTTCATTGCGTGCGAAGATGTAGCTGGTAGGTCCCAACAATCAGGGGAAATGTTTTTTCACGAAATACGGTGGCCCGTCTGGTGGGTCCATGCTGTCAGGTGGAGGAATCATTATTTTCCACGTAATAAGGAGGCACTTCCTTGCTGCAACCGTGGACCCAGTTGTCAGCCTCTCCACGTACAGTCCACAGCCGATGTAAGTCGTTCCTTGACCACGTTGACCACGCCGCGCCGAGAGCACCAGGGCAGTGGACGACGGCGAGGCCTAGGAAGGGTACAACACGGAGCCGTGGAAGACGCGACAGTGGATGCCCACGCGGAGAGGAGTACGAGGGTTCACTGGTTCGGCTGCGGCGTGAGGCTGCCGTCGCCGCAGAATAACAGGGGGTGTGGGTGAGTAGAGGGATGGCCTGGCCAGCAGTGGGAGTAGTAGGGGGCGGTGAGGCCTCCGTGGCATCACAGCCGGCCACGGGAGGCAGGAGCACGCGGACGACCGACGCTGGCTTGGGCGGCTGGAGCAGGAAGACCAGAGGTTGAAGAAGCACTACGGCCATTGGATGAACATCGTACGGTAACAGGACTAGAATCGTTCATATTGACTAAGATGACAAAGCCCTCCGTCCCCGTCAACTAGGTAGGCCCACAAGTCAGCCTCCCACTATGCTGGGTTCCAGCTGGCAGGGGGAGTATTCATTTTTTTGTGCGTAATAAGGAGGCACTTCCTTGCGTGAGAAGATAGCTGGTGGGTTTGACCTGTCAGCGGGGGGCACGTTTTTTTGCGAAATACAGTGGCCCTTCCGGTGGGTCCCAGATGTCAGGTGGAGGAATCATTATTTTGCGTGTAATAAGGAGGCATTTCCTTGTGTGCGGTCGTGGACCCAGCTGTCAGCCTCTCCACGCATAGTCTACTTCCGATGGTGTCGTTCGTTGACCACGTTGACCATGCTGCGCCGAGTGCATCCAAGGTGATGGACGACGGCGAGGCCCCAGACAGCAACGAGCCGGAGATGGGAAGACGCGGGAGTAGAGTCGCAAATGGAGAGGTGTACGAGGGTTAACTGGTTCTAGTGCGGTGTGGTTCGGCAATCGGCAGAGAAGAACAGGAGGTGTTGAGGGGTGGAGGGATGGCCTGGCCAACGGTGGAGTAGCGCTTCACAGCGAAGCGTGCTAAGCAGATCTGCTAGCAGCAGGAGGCGGGAGGTGGTCCCGGCGGCGCTGGAGGAAGAAGACGAGAGATTGAAGATGGATGTCGGTTGTTGGATGTAAATCCAACGGCTAACATGTCAGAATCATTTGTTGACTAAATTGACAATGACTTGCATTGGCTTCGACCTATTGGCTCACATTTCAGCCTCCAAAAATGTGGCACGTATTCAACCCATTTTTTTCAAAATTTACAGTCTTTTTTTTGCGCGGTAGAATTTATAGTCAATTTGATCTTTTTTTTGAATTATAGTCCATTAGCTGGGCTGGGTGAACAAATAATGTAGCATCCATGCGGCCCATTTATTTTTTTCCTAAAAAATTACAGGCCATTTGCATTTTCTCAAAATACACGATTTTGCTGGGCTAATTCTAATTATAATGTTGGGTTGGGCCAGCAATGTTTTCAAAAAATAAAAAGGGGCTGAGCATTTTGTTATAAATATATTTAAATAATAAGTGATATTATTACATTCGTCCTTAAATCTTACCAAGCTTTTGTACACAATCACTAGGATTTTCGTGCCAAAACAATCCAGGATTTTATTGTTAAGAAATTATTTTTATAAGTTAATAAGATGTGGGATATTGTTTTCTTACATATGTAAGTATCTGTTAAATATATATGATGACAATAAAAATAATATATAATAACATATAAAATAATTTAAATATATATAATATAGTAAGAAGGGAAACATAAGTTGGACCTGGCGTTCCTATTTCTTATATAGAAAACTAGAACAGACCTCTGCATTTTCTTAAAAAAAATACATAAATTGGGCTGCCAATGTTTCAGGAAAAATAAAACCTCGGATGGGAGGTCCATAGGCCGGTCGATACATGACGGCCTCAAGAAAATACAAACAGGCCTATGGACCTCCCATCCGAGGTCATGGGCTGCGCATGTTAATAGAGAAAGCCTAGATGGGACAGCACAAAACCCAGCTCATACTTGCTACCCCGGTGATAATAAATGATACCTGTCACCTCCCCGGCTTCGTTGTGAATTTATCACCTATAGTAACTACGTCGAAGCACCTAAAAAATGTAACTATGTTGACAAACCCGTGGGCCCCAACATCAGTATAGCATTAGGAGGAAGTATTTTTTTGATGAGGCACTTGCTTGCGTACGGCCATAGACTTGGTGGGTCCCGACTGTCCGCCTCTCCACATACAGTCCTATCCAGATTCCTCTCGTTTGTTTAGCATGTTCACAATGGCAGACAGCGGCGTTGCGGCGAGCGCACAAAGCCGCAGGAGGGGATCCGACCACCTGAGGAAGTGCCTTATTATTAACGAAAATACGGAACTAGCCTACTGGCCAAGTGAGACTACCCGACAGCTGTTCCACCCGGGTTTGATTCCACCTGTGTCAGGACCCCGACTCAATGCCACATCGATCTAGCATGTAACACCTCATATCACTTTGCGGCCTCACGCACGGTATCCCCATGGGTGTCGCCTCAAATTTGCCCGGGACCGTTTGCGCCTTTTGGCACACGTATATGATAGTGTCGCTAGCATCCATATGATAAGGAGCCCGGGCTGACATGGCTAGTCGTAAACCCAAAGTGGCACAAATTTACAGGGACAGGCATCCATGACCCAGCATCGAACGTGTCGGTCATTAGCGAGTGGATCCAGGCTGTAGCACTGGGCTAGCAGGACTCTGATGAACCGGCTGAAGGGCTAACAGACTCGGTATTTATCGTGTGACATTTCCCGGGATGAACAGACTGTGAACGAAGAAGGACACATGCCGCCAGCCTAAGTGTTACGGAGCAGAGCAAGCTACCATGGCTCATGGAAGCACTAGGAGATATTTCCGTAAGAGAGGCTACTAAGGATAAACAACTAGATAGTCGATCCCACACATACCAAGCATTTCAACAACATACACACAATATGCTCGATATGTGCAAATACAACATGGCATCACAACATGACTCTACAACTCAAGTATTTTATTCAATAGGCCCGAGGAGCGAGATATTACAAACATGGGTCTCATGACCCAACACTCGTGAGCATACAAGTCAAAGCACATACGGAAGCTTAACATGTCCGAGTACGCATAACTATAAATGAAAAAGGTGAGAAGCCCGACTAACTACGAGATCGCCGAGGGCACAAGATCGTAGCTGAGGTAACAAGCTAAACGTCAAGTCCAAGCGGAACTACTAGCGAGACCAAGTCTCTACAAAAACATAAAATAGGCAAACGTGAGTACAAATGTACCCAGCAATACTTACATCGTAACTATCTACATATGCATCATTATCAACAAAGGGGTGGTGGAGTTTAAGCGCAGCAAGCCAGCTTTGACTCGGTGGCTATCCTAAACTACATCGCAAGTAACTCTTTTGAGGTGGCATAAACGAGTCCACATATTCACCATATCAATACCCCACTATGGATCCGCTCCCGTTTCCCTACGAGAACGCCATCCATAGCACTCACGCTTATCTTGCGTATTTTAGAGTATCCACTTTCACTTGTCTATGAACTGCATACAGCAACCCGTAAGTCCTTTTCGCATGACACGGCTATTCGAATAGATCATATTAAGCCTGCAGGGGTGTACTTCTTCACACACACTCTCGCCACTTACCGCCATGTACACGTCATGTATCTCGGCAACCTTCAAGCGGAAGCCTGGCGCGGGAGTCGGCCACGACCTGACTAACCACACAAGTCTCTAGTCCAGGTTTATCGCCTATTCAGGTTCCATGCGCAAGGAGATCCGGCCGGGGTGTCGCTCACGGCCCCAAACGATGTGTGCAGGGTTCCCAAGCCCACCTCGATGGGTGGATATACGCTTGGTACACCGTGCCACGGTGCCTAGTCTGTCCCAAGCCCACCTGTACCGGGTGCCACTTGGTGGACTACTAACACTACCTACAAACACCAAAAACTAGTTGCAACTCCTGGACAGAGATCAGGTTGATTAATAAGTCGAGAGGGGCACTTAAGCATTCCAATGCGTGGTAGTAACTGTTCATGGATCACAAACACAGAACTCAGTTCCTGAGGACGGTTTCAATGAGACAACCCACCATGTACTCCTACATGGCCTCTCACCGCTACCTTTACCAAATCGTGTTCACACACTTGGCTCTCAACAGTAGGATGTTCACCACATTCCAATTCATCCCGATGAATCGACCGACTCAACTCTAAGCAAGAGCAGTGCATGACAAACAAGCATGAATGAGTAGGCACATCAGGGCTCAAACAACTCCTACTCATGCTAGTGGGTTTCATCTATTTACTGTGGCAATGACAGGTCATGCAGAGGAAAAGGGTTCAGCTACCGCAGCATGTAACACATGAGTCGTTGTTGTCCTAATGCAATAAAAGAGAGTAGGAGCGAGACAGTGGGATTGTATCGGAATGAACAAGGGGGTTTTGCTTGCCTGACACTTCTGAAGATAATATAGTTCTCCATCGGTGTCATCGAATAACCGTCGGAACCACGTTTACTGAGAGGGGACAAACACCGGCAAACAAGGAAGAACACAATCAATGCAATGCACAATATGATGCATGATCATGACATGGAAAAATGAGTGTGTTGGACTAATGCAACTAAAACCAGATGGGTTTGGGTTAGTTTGAACCCAAGGTTCAAGTTAAATTCAAACTATGACTTTAAAAAGTGCATTATCATGTTTTGATATAAACAGCAGGTTTAAGTTGCTTAAACATGCATGAAACCAGTGCAGATGGATAGATTGGATTTTTCTGATCATTTTTCATATATAACTTATTTCATTTGGAGTTATGGTTGAATTTCTATGATTTCTAGAAGTTTAGGATATTTTCTGGAATTTTCAGAATAAGATTAAATCCAGAAAATACTTTATTGCATCAGCATTGTGTCGCTGTGACGTCAGCAGTCAACGGAGACGGTCCAGGTCAATCCTGACCTATGGGTCCCGTCTGTTAGTGACTAACCTAACTAATCTAATTAGTTAGCGTTAAACTAACACTAACCTAGTTTAGTTAGTGGCTTGGGGCCCAGACGTCAGTGACCCAGAGGGGGTCAAACTATGGTCAACCCCGGGTCAAACTCACTGGAGTTGACCCGCGGCTCGTCACCGGCGATGCCAGAGATGGCGGAGGGCGTCGGAAACGCTCCTCCGCCGACCAAATCGATGGCTGAGTGGTTCTACGCGATGCTGGAGCTCGTCCGCGTCTTGTGGTGCACGCAACAGCAGCTCAGGTGACCTAAACCGACGGCGGCGGCAACCTGCACAGCGGCCGGAGTTCGGGCGCGGATGGTGTCGACGCTACGGTGCACTAGTGGAGAAGCCGAAGAGTGATACGTGCTCCTGGGAGTGTTCTGAGCGCGCTGATGGCTCGGATGCGAGCGACAGCTGCTGTGGTCGCGGCGGCGCCATGGCCGGCGGCGAGGAGTGCTCGGCAAGGTGGTTAGAGCAGTTAGGGAAGGCAAACGAGTACGGGTTAGGGGGGAAAGGACCGTGGCCTCGCAGTGGTTGCAGGGGTCGTTGAAGCGGCCTTGGGGAAGGCTTGACGGCGTCGGAATCCCGGTGGCGATCTCTTGTGGCTGAGGAAGAAGATGAGGTTGAGGACGACGCGTCGGGGCTCTTCCGGTCGCGTGAGCCGACGGAGAGGACGAGGGAGGCATCATGGAGCTCGGGGAGCGCGTCGGAGAGGAGAGGGGTGGCGGTGGCGCGAGGCAGCGAGGGGCAGCGACGGTGGCGCTTCGGCGATTCGTCTGACAGGACAGAGGAGGGGAGAGGCGTTGGGAGAGGTCGAGGGGGTTCCGGGGGTGTCGTGGCATCCTCAGGGTGACGGGGAGACAGGCAAGCAGGGTGGAGGTGGCCGGGCGCGTGTGCACGCACGGCTGCCACATGCCCTCCTGCCCACTGGCAGGAGGTGGAAGACGACAGGGAGGAGCCCCTGGTGGGCTGGGCTGGTTTTGCTCGGCTAGGCTGCTACAGTGCCAGGCTAGGTAACTGCCAGGTAAGTTCTCTCTCTTTCTCTTTTAATTCCTGTTTTCTATTTTCCTGCAGCTTTGTGGCTTTATTAAAAATACTAAATCAATCCAACAAATCATGCAACTGCTCATGACCAGTGTTGGAAATATATCCTACAGTAAACATTTCAGTTTGGGATTATTTGGACATTTAAAATATTTTAAAGAATTTAAATGTCCAAATTCAAATACTTATGATTTAATTCAGTGACCTTAGGATGACCTAGAAAATTGTGCACTATTTTTGTCAGAGGTTTAAGACCAAGGCAAAGATGCTGAACATTTTAGAAGGGCATTTCAGGTTCATTGAAAATGATTTTATGTTGAACCTATTTGATTTGATCTGGTGCTAGGGTTTGATCAGTCCCCATTTCAAGTTTATTTGAAAAGTTAAACATGATGCACACATGACGGGCTAGCCTACTGCATACCAGGACCAGGGATGTGACAACCTGTGCAAGGAAAATATCTCCAAATTTTTTGCCTCTGCCTTTATTGACATGTGGGTCCCCATTGTCATCTACGCACACCACATCCAACACTTGCCAAAACTTCGTCCCTCGTTTTCTCTGTGTTCCGCACACTCGACATTGTGTGGGCATTTTGAAAATAGCATATCTTTTTGACTGTGCATCATATGAAGATGTGCTATGCATGAATGTTGATCAGCATGATGTTAACTGGCTGGTAGTTCCATTTTCAACCATGAATAAAACTTCCAACATGATGTTAACCCTGTTTGAAAAGGCTGTGTTAATATAAATGCTCTGCCTCTGAAAGTTGCAGTTTCTTATCTGAAACTGAATTGCAGTTTCTTATCTGAAACTGAAACTTGCAGTTTCATCTCTGACAATCACATTGTCTGCACTTTTATACTCCTATGAAACTACATTTTTTAAGTGCTAAAAATAGATCTCTAGAATTCATAAAATACTTCACATGCTCAATACTGCAATTCTGAAATTCAACGGACATTCATATCTGAAAGTACTCCAAAATACACAACACAAAACACAATTCACAACTTGCAAATACTGACAACCCTAAGCTCCTCCTGACAATTCACAACCTGCCCGACTATTGGGCTGGGGGGGCAGTCCCCTCCTATTCCTTGGTGGCAGACATCCGCCCCGTGAGACGATGTGAACGGCAAGGGAGAGGATGGCAGGGAAGCGTCATCAGGCCAACTGCTTTTCTCCTCTTGCAATTGGAATCGGTCGACGAAGACTCCACCGGCTCGCTCTGGCAAGACACCCTCACAAACGGCACCCTGTAGATGCTCGATCCTTCAATCTGTGGTGGATGCTCCATCTGGGATCGATACTCCCACCACCGCTCCCTCACGATCGGATTCGGTGAATCTGTTTGCTCCATGGCCCAGAGGAGCAGCTCTATGTACTCCCGTGCGACTCCCTCCGGGAGTATCGCCGCCTTTTCGCTCTATTGCAGATATTTGGCCATGGATGTCGCCGTCGCCGCTAGTTGGTCCTTGTTGTCAAACCAAGACTGTATCTCCAACATCCTAGCTAGCTTCACAGGGTCGCCGTCTGCGATCCTCACATATCAGTTGTACTCCTCCATCGATCTACTTCTCCACGGCACCTTCACTCGTCGGCGGTGGTTTTTGAATGGAAGAGGAGAGGAGCAGCGTTGGTTTTGGATTAGAACGGGAGAGGAGTGATGCTGGTTTTGGAGTGGAACAGGAGAGGAGGGGCGGTGGTTTTGAAATGGAAGAGGAGAGGAGCGGCGCTGGATTTAGATTGGAACAGGAGAGGAGCGGCGGTGGTTTAAGAGGAGAAAAGCGCAAGAGCGGCGCTGGTCTTGGAAGTATTTTTTGTTTTGCGTATTTTGGGTCAAAGTTTGACCACGTACTGTATTTGACAAGCAAAATGTGATTGCATGTCACCAAAAATTGTATCGTTTGGTTCGTATCTGAATGTACTTTCAAATTATATTATTTTTACAATGTATAACATATATTTTATATGCGAAAATCATGGTCAATTATGACCTAGAATAAAAGGGAAACTAGTTAATGTGGGGTTGCTTTCTTAATTGAAGGGTAAAATGATTTTGATTGCAAAACCACCTCCTCTCCTCTCCATCATCTCCATTCCAAAACCACCGTCTCGCCTCTCCCTCTTCTCTATTGCAAGACCACCGTCTCTCATCCCATCTTCCAAAGCTAGCACCGGACCACTCAGAAGGACATCTATGGAGAGGATGCAACAGCGAATCGGGCAGATCGCCGGCGGTGACCAGGAAAAGTTAGCGAGGTTGAAGGAGATCCTTACTCGGTTTGACAATGAGTGGGAGATTTCAAGGATGGTGAGGGCCATGTGGCAATGTATGCAAAAGAGTGAGACGACGGCGATGAGGGCGGCGATGTACATGTACTCCTCGGCGGCAATCATGCCGCAGTCCTCCGAGTTCATCGAGTATCTCCTCTGGGCGATGGAGCAGACAGATTCGCCCAAGGCGACAGTCATGCGGAGGTGGTGGGCGTACATGTAGAAGGTAGAGCACCCAGAGGATAACGAATTGATCGAGTATGGTGTGTCATTCATCAGGGTGCAGAGCCAGCCAGAGCCACATGAGTATTCGTTCTCCACCGCAAGAGGAGGCCGGATGGCGCGATGTCGCTTCCCCGCCGTTCTCCATGGTTCCCTCGACGCTCGCCTCATTTCAACGGCGGCGTTAGAGTTTAAGGTAAGCTTCGCACTAACCTAATCTTCCACCTGCTCATGCTTACAATCATTGTGACAGCTAATGAAAATCATGCTTACAACCAGTCTCCGAGTACTACGCCAATCACCCTAAACTGGACCTTTGGGTCAAAGTTGTGACACAGTGTACAAATATAGAAAAATAGATTGGTGCTTCTTTCAGAAAAGAGTACTCCCTAGAAAACTGCCAATATAAGCTACAAGTATTTGGTTAGAGGATTTGCTACTGAGAAAGATCCGTCCACACACAGCGCCACACATCCCACTGGTGGTGGTGGATGCCAATGCGTGCATGCAGCATGGTTGGTATCGGTAATTTTTACTTGGCACACCTCGCACTCTGCATATATCCCGGTTCCATACATACATTTGTGCAGTTCCACCAAAATGCAGTTGAATAACCCTGTTTGCACAGATAATGAAAAAGTGTGATTACATTATAGTGGTACTAGTTTATGAAACACACAAAATAAATAGAAGAAAATATTGCGATAGTAACATAGTATGCCATGCGGCGAGGGCGAGATGGGCACTGTGACGCCTCATACTGGAAATCGTCCCAAGTCTCCCAGATGCACCTTCTACCAGTGATGAACATCAATGTATAGCGGTAGTACAAGGAGGCGCCTTGAGACATTCAAATCTATATTTTTGTACAGATCAACTAAAATTAAGCACCCCAGTTTGCAGAAACACTTAAACATTAACAATGGGACTAGTTGATGAAACATACATTAACAAAGAGAAGCACTTCCTTTATCTACATTGGAAATGAAATGATAGAGAGGACACTCGCTCTATTTTAACTGTATTATTACTTCATTTTATTAGTGACACTAGGGTCGAGCAGGTGGCAAACGAGGCGTACCGTGCGTCGCAAGGATGGAGGCCGGGGGGTGCTTAGACTGGGATGCTGAAGCTGGCTCTTTCAGTCATCAACATGGATGATTCAATTCATGGGACCTTTTGGTGCAGTTCACCTAAAATGAAGCAATGTCCCGTGAGCTAGCTGCTTCTTCTTCATTTTTTTTAAGAAAAGGGCTCCAGCCCCGATTCCATTTCCATCAGAAAACGAAACCCACAGAGCTTCTTCTTCATTAGTTGCAATAAAATTGAGCAACATCAAGGTTGGTTGGGAAGCTCCTGGAATGTTCAACTACAATTTGAATATCATTTGTGCAGTTCAACTAAGATCGAGCGTGAAATGTATATCTCTATTTGCACAAAAAAGGTGGAAAGGAGGGTGACTAACAAGTGATGAAACATGCATCAAATGAAAAGAAGCATGTTCCTTATCTGAATGACAATCCTACAAGGACAATAGCAATTTCTAAAGTAGTGGCATTGCTAATGGGCATTAGGATTAACAATGACAACCGATAAATGACATTACTTTGGGCACGGGAGAGTAGGCGGACCAGGACAGTTGCATTTCTAATGAAAAGAACCAACTTATCTTAATGTGAAATTTAGCAGGACATGTAAAAAAGTGCCATTGATTCATATTACTGGAGGCATTACATTGAAAACAACATTGGTTTAACGTGTCCTTACTTTTAACAGTGGGACTGCTACATTTTACCAGTGGCATTACATAAGAGTGGTTCGGGCCAACAAACATCAGAACATGATATCTGTGTTGGTCCCATTTTTGTTCGGTATAGCCACCTTATACTGTGTGAGGCTAGCAAATCTAGTGCTGGACTTACTGTTTTGACTTGTCCCCCAGTCCCCACTTTCTTTCCTTTTTCAACCAATAGATCGGGTTTATATTGAGTTTGTACTATGTTTCCCTTTATTTCCCTATTAGACCTAGAGACCAGTTGGATAGCCAGTCTCTGCTACTTTTCGCCCCCATTATTTCCTCTTTCGACCAAGTCCACGATTCAGGTAACAAATCTTTCCCCAACCCACCCCCTTTCTTCCTTGTTTGAACCAAGTAGTACTAGATTCAAGTGCGTGAACTAGTTTTACCTCTTAACCATAAAAAATAGGTGGTTTTCGAACAGCCGATCGATCCTATCTACGAGGGGGCCTGAGAAATAGTAAAAGATACAAATGCAGTGACTTCAGGAGCTCGGGAAATAGAGCAAGGCCGGTTTCGAAGGAAGTTATACCTGATGGTCGCTGGGATGTCGCTAGGTGGGCGGCGGGAGGCCGGGTCTGCCCACACTACAGCAGCGAGGAAGAAGGGGTCGGAGGCCCTCCCTCGCCAGCGGTGCTTGGGAGAGAACGTCAAGGCAAGCTGATAGGGACACGCCAGCAGTGGGTAAGAGCCATCGCCGAGGACGACCGCGTGAATGTTGCACCTTCTCACCTTCCCCGGCGGAGAGGATCCGAATGGATCTGTGACCAGTGGTGAGTAGAGAGAGAGAGTGTGTGTGGTCACCGCTGTCGTGTTTAGATCTGGCGAGGACGAGACAGTGTGAAGAGAGCAACACTAGCAAGCAACCGTAGAGGCTCCTACCTATATAGTGGAGTACAATTTTCTTTTGTCTACCGGAGCAGGCTTGACCTCGTCAATGGCTGTCGAGAAGTCTTCATGCACGTGGCCCGGAGGCGCAGTTGTTGTCATTTTGATCTGAAGCACCGGAGTATAACATATAACACACAAAAATGCCACATGACAAGAAATCATAACCTGTAACGCCCCGAATTCGATGCGCCAGGTGTCTGCCAGTTATTCGCCGTCGTTGCCATGTCATTTGCTTGCGTGTTGCATATTTTCATGTCATCATGTGCATTTCATTTTGCATACGTGTTCGTCTCATGCATCCGAGCCTTTTCCCCATTGTCCGTTTTGCAATCCGGCGCTCCTATGTCATCCGGCACCCCCTTTTACCTCTTCTCATGTGCGGGTGTTAAACTTTCTCGTAATGGCCCGAGGTTTGCCAAGCGGCCTTGGTATAGCACCGGTAGACCGCCTGTCAAGTTTCGTGCCATTTGGAGGTCGTTTGATACTCCAACGGTTAACCGGGTAACCGTAAAAGCCTCTTTTGTTTGCAGCCCAACATCCCTTCCAAAGTGGCCCAAAACCCATCTAAGTCTCTTCCATGCTCTCGGTCATTCGATCACGATCGCGTGGCCAAAAACCGCACCTCATTTGGAGTCTCCTAGCTCCCCCTACCTATATATATGTGCTCTCGCCGAAAATCCCGCAGATCAAACCCTAGCCCCGCTCACCTCGCGCGCCGGACATGTCCAACCCCGCCGGACATGTCCGCCGGACACCTCACCCCGGCGAATCGAGGCCCGCCACGTCATCGCCGCCGCGCCCGCAGCTAACCATCAGCGCCGCAGGCGGGTCCGTCATTGTCCCTGCTGCGCATGTTCGCTGGGCCCATCCGGTTCCAAGGCCCGGATCCGCCGCCGCCGCCGCCGCGCCATCGCCGGCCGGCGCTCACCGCTGCTGCCGCCGCCGCCGCGGCGCTCGCCTCCGCCTCCGCGCGCGGCGCCCGCCTCCACCGCTTCGGCCTCCGGCCATTCGCGCCTCCGCCGCCCGGCTGAGGCGCCGCCGCCGCGTCCCCTCCGCCCGCCGATGCTGTCCGGCGGCGAAGCCGCCGCCAGCGCCCTGCCGCTTGTTCCTCGCTTCGCCGCACCGCCACGCCGGCGCCGCCGCCGCCGCCGGACCGGCGCCGCTCGGCCAGCGCGCCGCCGTCCCGGCCTCTCCGGCCTCCTCCGCGCCGGATCCGCTCCGTCCAGCCTCCTCCTCGACCTCCCCGGCCGCCTTCCTCCCCAACTCCGGCGGAATCTCAGGCGAACCTCGGGATCCGCGCCGGCCCGATCTGGATCTGGATCCGTTTGAGGTTGACCCCGAAATCCACTGTCTCTGATAATTTTGCATAAACATGCCATGTTTGTTGCATCGTATCTCTGCATCCGTAGCTCCGTTTTGTGCGTGTAATATGTCAAATTGTTCGTCTCGACGATTACTTCACTTGTTCCATTGCATCATTTTCATTTTAGATCATCTTGATGCCCGAAATGCTTTTGGAAGAGTGCATCTTGATGTTAATCTGCTGAAACTGTTATAACTTGCTCATTTGTCATTTTTGCCATGATTGATGTGTGCATCCTATGAGGTTGATGTCTTCATGTGTTTTGATCTATGCCATGCCATCTTTCCAGGGGTGTATGCCATGTATTTTTGTGATCAATGTGGTGACTAGCACAAGCATGCAAACTAGGCTTCATGATATTGCTGATTTTAGTCCCTGTTCTGCTGTTATTTTGATGCCATGTAAACTTGTTGCTACAGAGAGATCCATGCATATTTTGAGTTACTTCAGTAAGGGTGTTTTGAACATGTGGTTCTTTTATATCCATTCATGCCCTTGTTTGCAATTATGGAGTATCATAGCATGTCATTAGAGTGCTCGACTTTTGCTTCAAAATGTTTCCTGGCAGATTGTTTACTTGTTATTCAATTTGGCCAAGGTTGCTATAGTTGATCCTTGCATGCTATGGACTTGTTCTTGCCTTGGTTTGCTTCACAAACATGCCTTCTTGATGATGCTATGCTTATATTGTCATGCAATGACTTGTGGTGAGTGATTCAAGCTTGTTAAGTAGTGTACTTGCTGTTGTTGTTTTGCTAGGCTGAATCTTTTATTTGGTGATGCTATGTAAACATGCTTCTACTAATCATTCTATGCATAATCTGGTGGTGTTCTATAAACATGTTTTGATCTACATGTTATGCCCTATCCATCCATGCCCCTGGTTGCATTTATAGATTGCTGTAGATTGTTCATATCTTGCTCCAAAGTTGCTTGATAATGTTGCTATCAGCCTGTTAACATTAAGTTCACTAGTTCCCATGTGTTTTGCTAGTGTTCCATGCATCCTATGACCTTGCTCTTGCCATTCTTAACTTCACAAACATGCCTTCTTACTGTTGGTTGCCTTGCCATGCCATGTATTGCTCTGTGGTGAGTGGTACAAGCTCACCAACATGCCTACTTATTGTTGTTTCTGCCATGTTTGAATCTGTAATATAACTTGCCATGTTTACATGGGTACCATCATATTTTCTGATCCCTTTTGGCTCATGGTCATTAAGGGACTGTTGTTCTATGCATTTAGTAGTATCATGCCATGCCTTTGTTTGCCATGATAAGTTCCTGTAGCATGTTGTTTGATAGCTCTAAACATTGCAACCTGATGTTATTTCTGCCAAGTCTGAAACTGTTATTATTTGCAATCTTTCCATGTGTGTTTGAGCATGTTCTAGTGATTTCTGGAGATAGCTCAGTGTTCATGTTTTGTCATGCTTTACCTGTACTTCATGCCCATGCCTTTTGTTATTATATTGAGGTGCTGTAGAATATTGTTTTGATGCTTGCAATATGCCTAGTTGCTGTTATGGACAGATTGTTGTTATGACTTGTATAGAGTGTATGTGTTGCACCGTTGCTCCATTTTGAGTGTGCTCTATATGAAACTTGCTTGATTTTGCATGTAGCTTCATATTATCATGTTGCATCCTTGTTTTTATGTGTTTGATTGATGTTTGTATGCATTTTGCATCAATGCCATGTTTAACTTGTTTTGCTCGTATCTTCTAGGCCGTAGCTCCAAATCTAATGAACTTTATATGTAACTTGACTAGAATTTCGTGTAGATCATCTTGGTGCATCTTAACTTGCTGTTTAACAACTTGAATATAATGTTTATTCAGATCTGGACCAATTTCGAAATTTGCATATGAGGACTTACCGGAATTGTTATATGTTGTTTCCGGCCTCATTTAAACTTGGCTTGATGTGTTGTTCTTGTTTGCATCATCTCTTGCCATGAGTGGCTTCATGTAGCTTTGTCATGCATCATGCTTGTTGTGCATCACGCCTTGTTCATGTGTGGTGTGTTTACCATGTTGTGCGCTTCTTCTCGATAGTTCCCGTTTCGTTGCGATCGTGAGGATTCGTTCGTCTACGCTTGGTTCGTCTTCGTGGCTTCATCTTCTTCATGGACTCGTTCTTCTTCCTTGCGGGATTTCAGGCAAGATGACCGCTACCCTGGATCTCACTACTATCATTGCTATGCTAGTTTCTTCGTTCTATCGCTATGCTGCTTTACCTATCATTTGCACTTCAAGCCTCCCAAATTGCCATGAACCTCTAACCTTTGACACCATTCCTAGCAAACCGTTGCTTGGCTATGTTACCGCTTTTGCTCAGCCCCTCTTATAGCGTTGCTAGTTGCAGGTGAAGTTGAAGATTGCTCCATGGTGGACAGGATTATGTTGGGATATCACAATATCTCTTATATTATTAATGCATCTATATACTTGGTAAAGGGTGGAAGGCTCGGCCTTATGTCTGGTGTTTTGTTCCACTCTTGCTGCCCTAGTTTCCGTCATACTGGTGTTATGTTCCCGAATTTTGCGTTCCTTACGCGGTCGGGTGATTTATGGGACCCCCCTGACAGTTCGCTTTGAATAAAACTTGTCCAGCAAGGCCCAACCTTGGTTTTACCATTTGCCTCACCACCACCTATCCCTTTCCCTTGGGTCGGCCAACTGAGGGTCATCTTTATTATAGCCCCCCGGGCCAATGCTTGTCTAAGTGTTGGTCCAAACTAGAGCACCGTGAGGGACCATTCCTTGGCAACTTGGATTCGTTGGTACCTGTACGCTTCGCTTATCCGGTGTTGCCCTGAGGACGAGATATGTGCAGCTCCTATCGGGATTGTCGGCGCATCGGGCGGCTTTGCTGGTCTTGTTTTACCATTGTCGAAATGTCTTGTAAACCTGGATTTCGAGACTGATCGGGTCTTCCTGGGAGAAGGTCTATTCCTTCGTTGATCGCGAGAGCTTGTCATGGGCTAAGTTGGGACACCCCTGCAGGGTATAAACTTTCGAGAGCCGTTCCCGCGGTTATGTGGCAGATGGGAATTTGTTAATGTCCGGTTGTAGATAACTTGACACCAGATCCGAATTAAAACGCATCAACCGTGTGTGTAGCCATGATGGTCTCTTCTCGGCGGAGTCCGGGAAGTGAACACAGTCTTTGGGTTATGTTTGATGTAAGTAGGAGTTCAGGATCACCTCTTGATCATTACTAGTTGACGACCGTTCCTTTGTTTCTCTTCTCGCTCTCATTTGCGTATGTTAGCCACCATATCATGCTTAGTCACTGCTGCAACCTCACCACTTTACCCCTTCCTTTCCCATTAAGCTTTGCTAGTCTTGACACCCATGGTAATGGGATTGCTGAGTCCTCGTGGCTCACAGATTACTACAACAACAGTTGCAGGTACAGGTTATGCGATGATCATGATGCGAGAGCGATGTTTGCTTGTTTTGGAGTTCTTCTTCTGCTTCTTCTTCGATCAGGGGATAGGTTCTAGGTCGGCAGCCTGGGCTAGCAGGGTGGATGTCGTTTGAGTTTCTGTTTGTGTTTCATCCATAGTCGGATGATGCTCTTATGTATGATGATGTTGTATTCGTGTGGCATTGTATGCCTTTTGTATGTATCCCCATCTATAATGTAATGTTGATGTAATGATATCCACCTTGCAAAATCGTTCCAATATGCGGGTCTATCCTTGGTGGGACCTTCGAGTTCCTTTTGGATAGGGTCACATATTGGGCGTGACAAGTTGGTATCAGAGCCTCGACCGACCTTAGGAGCCCCCTTGATTGATCGTGTAGTTTGTCCGTTGTCGAGTCTAGAAGAAAACTGTTTTTGGAGTCTAGTTATATCGGAGAGTAGGAATTCTTTTTACTCCTCTGCCCCTTCGTCGCTCTAGTAAGGAATCTTGACGTAGGTGTTTTGAATTACTCCTCTTCCCATTCAAATTTTCTTTAGGATCACGTGGTTAGTTTTTTTTCGTTCGTTGGTTCTCAGCTCTTTTCATCCGGTGCATTTCTCGTCAAGTTGACTCGATCCTCTTCATCTTTGCGTTCAATTCTCAGTTGTTTTCTTTTCCCACCCACCCACCCTTTTTCTCCTCGGAACCGGAGTCTGTAATCGAGTACCCATCCTACTCGTGCGAAGTCTTTGTTTTCAACAGGTGTTTTTCTCTTCAAGATTTTCGTCGGTTTTCCCCTTCCAAGTTCCCTTTGTTTTCCCGCCCTCCCACCCTCTTATTCCCGGAGTTCGAGTTTCTTCCGACCATCAATTTCATTCGTGTGGAACCTCTTCAGTCTTTCATCAATTATTTCAACCAGTGAATTCTCGTCTCGTTCGACATTCTTCTTCTATTTTTCTTTTCCGGTGGATTCAATTCTAATTTTCAGTAGTGATTATATTCTTTTTCTCAGCTCAAATGTTTACCTCTTTGCTTTTCATCCTCCCGGAGTGCTCAAGACATCTCAAGAGATTCGTCTGTGTTTGAATAAATTCGAGGTTGTCACCTCATTCAAATATTTCAATTGTTCCGGTGCATCATTTATCTGTTCAACAATCCTTTCCAACGGTGTTTTTCTCTTTAGTGGGACCTAACCCACAGGTCTTTTCTCAGGATCTTACCTGACTCTTCTGATTTCCCGAAGCTATTCTCAATTCTTTTCAACTGTGACGTACGAATGAATTTCATCAGTCGCATGCTTTCCATGATCTCTTTCAAATCATTTCATCGTCGGCTCAACCTCTTTGCATTTCATTCTTCCGGAGTATCTCAGTAATTTTGGTGGTGTTTCTCGTCATCATTTGAAGATCGAAGAAGATTTCTGTTAAATCTTGCCCGTTCTCCCGGAGATTCGCGGTGCTAGCGCGATGTTATCCTATCAAATTGTTTCAAGTCATGCAAATTCTTTTCATCCATCCGGAGCATTTCAGGAGTTGCTTTCTCTCTCGATCATCCGGAGGCCATCTTTTCGGAAGATTTCTTCGTTCTAAGTTTTCAGATTCGTTCTTCAATTATTCTATATCCGTGCCCTCTCGTTCGTCTCAATATTCTTCCAGTGCTTCGTTCAAGTGTTCTTTTATCAGCTCGTCATCTCTTCGTTCTTGTGCATCTAAATCCATGCAAGATTCTTTTTCCTTGATTATCATATTAATTCATTCGATCTTTCCAATCCTACCGGTGGTTCATGAAGACTTTCTCAAATTTTGTGTTATGTTCCCCTTAATCCTTTTCAAGAAGGATAAGTAGTATGCAAATCCATTGCTTCGCATCAATTTAATTGGTGGAGGATAAGCATACAATAAATCTTATTCTTATTTCATCCAAGTGGGTAATCCTTTCTTCGGAGTTTGTTCTTGATGAATAAATTCTAGTTTCCAACTGTTTTCATCTTTTCGTTTACGGAGTTCAATTTTCCTCAGCCATTTCGTCGGAACCTTCATCTAAATCATCGCAACGCTCATCTATTCTTTCATCTTTCATTTTATCTCGTCATCCTTTTGTCATCGGAGTTCTTCATGATGGTTCTTCATGATTTAATTCATTCTTCAAGAGTTCATCAAGTACCATTCCATCCTCTCAAGTTCGTTCTAATCCTTCCATTTTCAGCCGGAGTGCTGCCTAAATCCATTCAGTCTTATTCGTTTCTTTTCTCATTCTAACCACTCCGGTTAGAACGAGTGGTTTCATAGTCTATCTGATTCCGTGAGCTTTCGATTATCGTCATTCTCGTTGCTCCTCTTTGCTTCTCGAGTGCTCTCGATTATTTGATTCTTCTCTTGAGTTCTTATTTCACCTCATCCCTTCCCTTCCGTCTCGGTCCTAAGATCTCGGGACGAGATCTCTTGTTAGTGGAGGAGTGTTGTAACGCCCCGGATTCGATGCGCCAGGTGTCTGCCAGTTATTTGCCGTCATTGCCATGTCATTTGCTTGCATGTTGCATATTGTCATGTCATCATGTGCATTTCATTTTGCATACGTGTTCGTCTCATGCATCCGAGCCTTTTCCCCGTTGTCCGTTTTGCAATCCGGCGCTCCTATGTCATCCGGTGCCCCCTTTTACCTCTTCTCATGTGCGGGTGTTAAACTTTCTCGTAATGGCCCGAGGTTTGCCAAGCGGCCTTGGTATAGCACCGGTAGACCGCCTGTCAAGTTTCGTGCCATTTGGAGGTCGTTTGATACTCCAACGGTTAACCGGGTAACCGTAAAAGCCTCTTTTGTTTGCAGCCCAACATCCCTTCAAAAGTGGAGCAAAACCCATCTAAGTCTCTTCCATGCTCTCGGTCGTTCGATCACGATCGCGTGGCCGAAAACCGCACCTCATTTGGAGTCTCCTAGCTCCCTCTACCTATATATATGTGCTCTCCCCGAAAATCCCGCAGATCAAACCCTAGCCCCGCTCCCCTCGCGCGCCGGACATGTCCGCCGAACACCTCACCCCGGCGAATCGAGGCCCGCCACGTCATCGCCGCCGCGCCCGCAGCCAACCACCGCGACGCCGCGTGGCCCGTCGCCGTCTGGCTGCGCCACGGCCCGCCGGGGCCCGGATCGCCGCCGCCGCGCCCGGTCGCCACGCCGCGACCGGCGGCGCTTCGCCGCCCGCCGCCGCCGCGCCGACCGCCGGCGCTTGCCTCCGCCTCGCCCGGCGGGCGCCGCCTCCACCGCTCGGCCTCCCGGCCATCCGCGCCTCCGCCGCCCGGCCTAAACGCCGCCGCCGCGTCCCCTCCGCCCGCCGCCGATTGTCCCGGCGGCGAAGCCGCCAGCAGCGCCCTGCCGCCCGTTCCTCGCACAGCCACACCGCCACGCTGCGCGCTGCGCCGCCGCCCGACCAGCGCCGCTCCAGCCCAGCGCTGCCGTCCCGGCCTCTCCGGCCTCCTCCGCGCCGGATCCGCTCCGTCCGGCCTCCTCCTCGACCTCCTCGGCCGCCTTCCTCCCCAACTCCGGCTGAATCTCAGGCGAACCTCAGGATCCGCGCCAGCCCGATCTGGATCTGGATCCGTTTGAGGTTGACCCCGAAATGCACCAAGTCCCTGATAATTTTGCATAATCATGCCATGTTCGTTGCATCGTATCTCTGCATCCGTAGCTCCGTTTTGTGCGTGTAATATGTCAAATTGTTCGCCTCGACGAGTAATTCATTTTGTTCCATTGCACATTTTCATTTGAGATCATCTTGATGCCCGAAATGCTGTTGGAAGAGTGCATGCTGATGTTAATCTGCTGAAACTGTTATAACTTGCTCATTTGTCATTTTTGCCATGATTGGTGTGTGCATCCTATGAGGTTGATGACTTCATGTGTTTTGATCTATGCCATGCCATCTTTCAAGAGGTGTATGCCATGTATTTTTGTGATCAATGTAGTGACTAGCACAAGCATGCAAACTAGGCTTCGTGATATTGCTGATTTTAGTCCCTGTTCTGCTGTTATTTTGATGCCATGTAAACTTGTTGCTACAGAGAGATCCATGCATATTTTGAGTTAATTCAGTAAGGGTGTTTTGAACATGTGGTTTTTGTCTATCCATTCATGCCCTTGTTTGCAATTATGGAGTAGCCTAGCATGTCATTTGAGTGCTCTACTTTTGCTTCAAAATGTTTCCTGGCAGATTGTTTACTTGTTATTCAATTTGGCCAAGGTTGCTATAGTTGATCCTTGCGTGCTATGGACTTGTTCTTGCCTTGGTTTGCTTCAAAAACATGCCTTCTTGATGATGCTATGCTTAAATTGTCATGCAGTGAGTTGTGGTCAGTGATTCAAGCTTGTTAAGTAGTGTACTTGCTGTTGCTGTTTTGCTAGGCTGAATCTGTTATTTGGTGATGCTATGTAAACATGCTTCTACTAATCTCTATGCATAATCTGGAGATGTTCTATAAACATGTTTTGATCTACATGTTATGCCCTATCCATCCATGCCCCTGGTTGCATTTATAGCTTGCTGTAGATTGTTCATATCTTGCTCCAAAGTTGCTT
The DNA here is from genome assembly GCA_021437245.1 of Aegilops speltoides. Lineage (NCBI taxonomy): Eukaryota > Viridiplantae > Streptophyta > Magnoliopsida > Poales > Poaceae > Aegilops > Aegilops speltoides. The sequence continues at coordinate 329,109,564 of CM038146.1, read as the reverse complement.
GATAATGTTGCTATCAGCCTGTTAACATTAAGTTCACTAGTTCCCATGTGTTTTGCTAGTGTTCCATGCATCCTATGACCTTACTCTTGCCATGCTTAACTTCACAAACATGCCTTCTTACTGTTGGTTGCCTTGCCATGCCATGTATTGCTCTGTGGTGAGTGGTACAAGCTCACCAACATGCCTACTTATTGTTGTTTCTGCCATGTTTGAATCTGTAATATAACTTGCCATGTTTACATGGGTGCCATCATATTTTATGATCCCTTTTGGCTCATGGTCAGTAAGGTACTGTTGTTCTATGCATTTAGTAGTATCATTCCATGCCTTTGTTTGCCATGATAAGTTCCTGTAGCATGTTGTTTGATAGCTCTAAACATTGCAACCTGATGTTATTTCTGCCAAGTCTGAAACTGTTATTATTTGCAATCTTTCCATGTGTGTTTGAGCATGTTCTAGTGATTTCTGGAGATAGCTCAGTGTTCATGTTTTGTCACGCTTTACCTGTACTTCATGACCATGCCTTTTGTTATTATATTGAGGTGCTATAGCATATTGTTTTGATGCTTGCAATATGCCTAGTTGCTGTTATGGACAGATTGTTGTTATGACTTGTATAGAGTGTATGTGTTGCACCGTTGCTCTGTTTGGAGTGTGCTCTATATGAAACTTGCTTGATTTTGCATGTAGCTTCATATTATCATGTTGCATCCTTGTTTTTATGTGTTTGCTTGATGTTTGTATGCATTTTGCATCAATGCCATGTTTAACTTGTTTTGCTCGTATCTTCTAGGCCGTAGCTCCAAATCTAATGAACTTTATATGTAACTTGACTAGAATTTTGTGTAGATCATCTTGGTGCATCTTAACTTGCTGTTTAACAACTTGAATATAATGTTTATTCAGATCTGGACCAATTTCTAAATTTGCATATGAGGACTTACCGGAATTGTTATATGTTGTTTCCGACCTCATTTAAACTTGCTTTGATGTGTTGTTCTTGTTTGCATCATCTCTTGCCATGAGTAGCTTCATGTAGCTTTGTCATGCATCATACTTTTTGTGCATCATGCCTTGTTCATGTGTGGTGTGTTTACCATGTTGTGTGCTTCTTCTCGATAGTTCCCGTTTTCGTTGCGATCGTGAGGATTCGTTCGTCTACGCTTGGTTCGTCTTCGTGGCTTCATCTTCTTCATGGACTCGTTCTTCTTCCTTGCGGGATTTCAGGCAAGATGACCGCTACCCTGGATCTCACTACTATCATTGCTATGCTAGTTGCTTCGTTCTATCGCTATGATGCTTTACCTATCATTTGCTCTTCAAGCCTCCCAAATTGCCATGAACCTCTAACCTTTGACACCATTCCTAGCAAACCGTTGCTTGGCTCTGTTACCGCTTTTGCTCAGCCCCTCTTATAGTGTTGCTAGTTGCAGGTGAAGTTGAAGATTGCTCCATGGTGGACAGGATTATGTTGGGATATCACAATATCTCTTATATTATTAATGCATCTATATACTTGGTAAAGGGTGGAAGGCTCGGCCTTATGCCTGGTGTTTTGTTCCACTCTTGCCGCCCTAGTTTCCGTCATACCGGTGTTATGTTCCCGGATTTTGCGTTCCTTACGCGGTCGGGTGATTTATGGGACCCCCCTGACAGTTCGCTTTGAATAAAACTTGTCCAGCAAGGCCCAACCTTGGTTTTACCATTTGCCTCACCACCACCTATCCCTTTCCCTTGGGTCGGCCAACCCGAGGGTCATCTTTATTATAGCCCCCCCGGGCCAATGCTTGTCTAAGTGTTGGTCGAAACTAGAGCACCGTGCGGGACCATTCCTTGGCAACTTGGATTCGTCGGTACCTGTAGGCTTCGCTTATCCGGTGTTGCCCTGAGAACAAGATATGTGCAGCTCCTATCGGGATTGTCGGCGCATCGGGCGGCTTTGCTGGTCTTGTTTTACCATTGTCGAAATGTCTTGTAAACCGGATTCCGAGACTGATCGGGTCTTCACGGAGAAGGTCTATTCTTCGTTGATCGCGAGAGCTTGTCATGGGCTTGTTGGGACACCCCGCAGGTATAAACTTTCGAGAGTCGTGCCCGCGGTTATGTGGCAGATGGGAATTTGTTAATGTTCGGTTGTAGATAATTTGACACCAGATCCGAATTAAAACGCATCAACCGTGTGTGTAGCCATGATGGTCTCCTCTCGGCTGAGTCTGGGAAGTGAACACGGTCTTTGGGTTATGTTTGACGTAAGTAGGAGTTCAGGATCACCTCTTGATCATTACTAGTTGACGACCGTTCCTTTGTTTCTCTTCTCGCTCTCATTTGCGTATGTTAGCCACCATATCATGCTTAGTCGCTGCTGCAACCTCACCACTTTACCCCTTCCTTTCCCATTAAGCTTTGCTAGTCTTGACACCCATGGTAATGGGATTGCTGAGTCCTCGTGGCTCACAGATTACTACAACAACAGTTGCAGGTACATGTTATGCGATGATCATGATGCGAGAGCGATGTTTGCTTGTTTTGGAGTTCTTCTTCTGCTTCTTCTTCGATCGGGGATAGGTTCCGTGTCGGCAGCCTGGGCTAAAGGTGGTGGATGTCGTTTGAGTTTCTGTTTGTGTTTCATCCGTAGTCGGATGATGCTCTTATGTATGATGATGTTGTATTCGTGTGGCATTGTATGCGTTTTGTATGTATCCCCATCTATTATGTAATATTGATGTAATGATATCCACCTTGCAAAAGCGTTCCAATATGCGGGTCTATCCTTGGTGGGACCTTCGAGTTCCTTTTGGATAGGGTCGCATATTGGGCGTGACATAACCTCACCGCCCAAAGGAGACAACATGAATCCCGACAGACAAACTAGACGAGGAACAAAGCTCAAATTAAAGATAAACGGGTAGAAAAGGGGTCTGTCGATAGATGTCCTAATTAACATAGCCGGCTTGACCTAGATGGCAGCCGAGTAGTCTTCGTGCATGTGCCCCCAATGACTATCCCAACTCAGTTGTCGCTGTTTAACCCTCGAAGTGATCCGAAGCACATGACACCTAATTTTGCGAGATGACAAGAAACCTTTTTTTAGATTTCTCACCACAAGTACAGCCATGTACAACACAGCCTGCATGATATGTAGACGATAGCCAATCCAGGCGTGTCTGCTGGAGTCTGGTCACATGCATGGACGAACTGACCTTCCGTGTCTTGCAGGGATCGTCCAGGCACCAACGTAGTACAACACTTCTCTAGTACTATCGCTCGTCTCCCTCTTCTATTAAGTCACCTGACTTGCGGGGCCGGGGAGTGTGCCTATGGTCGGTTCTCAATTGCGGTCCCACATGTGTGTGCAAACGCAACATGACGCGCGTTCCATTCGGAGAGCAGCGTGCCAGACCGACCGACCGTCTGGGGTGCGACACGAATGCGATGGGCGTACTGTATACTCCGTACATGTGTACCGCCATTTTCTAGAGGCTTTGCTCCATGGCGCAATCCATGGGTACAAAATTAGTACATTGTACTATTTAAAAGTCGAGGGCGGGGCTTTTCCTGTGCGGTAGGCGGGGCAGTTCCGCCTAGTCGGTTCGACAGAGACACGAGAAGATGAGGGAGTAGGCTGCTGCAAACGGAGGGCTGTGTGATTTGACAGCGAGTTACTGCTGGACAGGTGGGGCCCCGTGATTTGACTTGCCATTATCATTTTAACTGCGGTGCTACGACCGGCGTGAGTCTCCTGATTCCTAACCACCTCCATACAGGTACCTCTCCCAATGTTCCACCATCTAGTAGAGGCTGGCTTTTGCATGAGAGCCCACTTCTCCACTTTTTCCTTGCCTCTCTTTCCTCCACATATGCAAAAATGACATCTAAAGTGCACTATTGTACTTACTTGCTCCTACATGTGCTAAGATTGCCACATAGGCATAAAGTATGATGTGGCAAGTTAATCAAGAAGAGAGAGACTAGTTTGGTGATCCAAGGAAGAAACGGTGCTAAGCGCGTGTACCTAGGTGAAAAGACAATTTTGAGTCTATAGCTAATTAAATGAAGCAAACTTAGCAACAAAAAACTAATAAGCACACCATTTCATTGGAAGAGGCCACTTCTTGGCAAATGCAATAAATACTACTCCCTCTGTTCCATAATATAAGAACATTTTTGGCACTGCACTAGTGTCAAAACGTTCTTATATTATGGGACGGAGGGAGTAGGAAGAAAGAGATAGAGAGAAGTAAAAAAATACGCTTATGGCCATCCTTATAGCTAACCTTGCTGTAGTATGAATGACTAAGTGATGACATGCCAACATCAGATAGCCTAACACACCGTGTTAAATCTCCAAGGGTGCGAGTGACGCGATGGTCGTGGTAGGCGTGACCATGATACGGGCTGCTGGCAGCCCTTGGATCTGAGATCAAACGGTCGCATGCTAAGTTGCTGAAAATTTGCAGAATAACCCTCCAGGATAGGATATTCACCCATAGGTCTAGAGTCACGCCATGCAACCGTTCGATCTCAGATCCAAGGGCTCTTGGAAGCCCGTATCATGGGAGAATGAAAAGCCACTACCCTGCCGTTCGCACGCTAGCAGTTCACTCCTACTCGTCCCTGCACGTCCTTTAATATTACGGCGGTTCGCTCCTAGTCGTCCCGTCCTTTCACATTACGGCATTTCCACTAATACTAACCCTCCTCCCAAATCCATGGCGTCCCAAATCTCCATGATCCGCAATGAGTACAAGGTTAGAACCATCACCGGCGATGAGTTCGACATCATCTACACCCGTCTTCCAAGACGGTGAAAAGATGCCTTTCTCGCTTCAGATGCATGTTTGAAAACTCAGATGATGAGTGGGTCGCTGGGCTAGATGTTGAGTACACCACAGTCCTGGGACGAGAGAAGGATCTAAAGGAGGAAGAGAGGAAGAAGCCCGCAATGATCCAGGTTTGTGTGCATGACTTCTGCTTGGTCTACCACATATGCCATGCCGACGTCGAATGCCTGGATTTTAAGAACTTCCTCGAGAGCAACCTAGTCAAATTCGTTACTGTAGACTTTACGAACGACAAAGAAGTCCTGGGTCGGATAGGCCTCATTGTAGGCAACCCCTTCGACCTCGAGAAGAATCGGCTGCTGCCCTCCGATGGCCAACCTTCAATGCTGACCCTGGCAGGAGCCATGGTTCATCTTTCGTACGGTAAACTGGAGAAACCTCATTACATGTTTCATCGTCATGCATGGCAGCGGAATGTACTAGATATAGACCACATCCACTACGCTGCAATGGATGGCTACCTTTGTTTCAATATCTACAAGGGTTGGATGAAGAGCAAGAGCCAAGTGTGTGGTTCAAGCAAAGAAGTATCAGCCAAGAGGAAGAGGGACAAGGACGAAGTCGAGGACGTGGATGAGGACTCTAAGTAAGGTGGCAGTGTCGTTGCTCATGGTGGTTCTAATGCAGTGTCTACCGAATTAGTTGCATAGTTTAATTTCAGGTTTGCTTAGTTTAATTTGAGGGGTGTGTTGTGCTGAGCCCCCAGAAGCACTATGTTATGTTTCTTCTCGTCACTTCAACTCTTCAGTACGTACATACTAGTATTTCTTACATTTCATCTTTTAGTTGGTATAGTACTACCACTCGTTTCTTCACATTATATACGTACAATATATATGGCCAACATCATATAGCCAGTAGATTAGTTGTCAAAGAATTTCAGGGTGCTTAGTTTTGTCAAAGAATTCTAGGATGCTTAGTTTTATTTAAGGGGTGGGTTGTGCTGGACACCATTATTGTGATTAGCCTTTTTAATAGTACTATATGCATAATTTGGCATTAGCGCTCTCTATATGTACCACCTTTTTTAATTTCAAGTTTTGCTCCATGGCTAATCCATCGATACTACTACTGTACAAAAGTATACATTTTTAAAAGGCTAGAGGGCGGCAGTCTAGCTTGGTTGGTTTCACGAGAGGCGAGGGCCTTTGTGATTTGACGGCTCATTATCGCTAGAAGGCGGGCCTTGTGATTTATTTGTCAGATAAATGTGACAATGACCTGAGGAGGAGCAAAGAACCGTGCGGTATACTCAAGTTTTCCACTGGAGTAGTACTACGATGGAGGAGCACGAAACACGGCAGCCCAGTGCCATATGTCGATAAAAATGATCTAATTTGCTAGTCATCTCATTATTAGCATTGTTCTATTCATTCCCTCAAAAAAACATTGTTCTATTCATGCCTCGCAGAGAATGTGACACGTGCAGAGAAACACATGAAGCAAAAGATTAAACATAGGAGCAAAAGAAGAAGGAAGATTATCACCCCAAATGATCTAATTTGCCGCGGAGTCATAACTGCTTCTTCATCGCCTCCACGACCTCATCTCCTTGTGCGTCTCCTCCGCCATCTTCTTCATTCTGTCCATGATGCAGGATTTCTCAACGCGAGTCTTCATCATTTATTCCACGGCCGCATTACGTACCTTGACAACAGTCGGGTGCTTGATGCAGAGCTTCGCCAACTCCTCCTTCTTTTCCATGACGAGGGCATGCGGCATGTTCATCGAGGAACTACTATTCTTATGCAGCTTCTGCCAGCCGGCGTTCTTCTCCTTCAATAGGTCGAGCTCGTGGCAGAGCCTAGCCTTGTCCTCCTGAAGTTGCAGGATTTCGCCGGTCGCCTTCTTCTCCGAGGCAATGCTCTTCTTCAGCAGCATCACCAAGCCGGCGGTCAACTCCCCCTGCTTATTGAGCTCAGCGGGCATGTCGTCGAGGCTCTCCTTCAGCAGCTCCAGCAAGCCTTGGATGAACTCCTGCTTATTGAGGTGCTTATTGAGCTAATCGGGCATGCCGTCAAGGGATAACGACTCCGGCACCATTGGCTCGGCATGTTCGCCTCCGCGGCTAGGGCGCTCCTGGGAGCCATCGTCTGCCCGTGAGAGATCTTTCGAGGCCTCTGCATGGTGGTGAGCCCTCTTTTTTTCCGCAGCCTTGGTTGCCGCTCCCTTGTTAAGAGTAGTTCTCGACCTAGAGCTTTGCTCACCGGCCATGGCAAGGACGTACGAAGCAGAAGCACTTATGAGGAGGAAAGGTAGAGTAATTTTCGGTTAGGTAGTTCCCCTTTTTATAACCTAAGTACTAACACTAGTACTAATACCTGTGTAGTGGGAACACGTTCAGGTTTGGTACATACTAGTAGGTGTGAGCAGGCTTTCAAATGGGATGGGAACAAGGTAAAGATTAATTGATGGTTTTGGTTTCGAGGCCCGAAACGGCTCCCGATGAGTTTAGTGGAACATAAATTTCAAGTAGACTACACTGCTCAAATGCGCAAATATTATGTTACTGTCAAAAATTGGCACAAAATACGAAGGAGACCAATGGAAGTACTACTAGCAACCCATGATTTAACTACTCGCATGCGCGTAGTGGAGTAGTAATGTCTTTCTTCCGCCCTCACGTCCACTCAATTTGCATGCGCTGTATTAATTGACCATCAATGAAGTGAACGACTTTACGCGCGTCAAATTATCACATGGGGTGGATCTTTGTACAAAATTGCGTCAGCCCGTGTACCCGCGTGTGCGTGCGAGGGTTTGAGTGCGTGCATGGCGTGCGTGCACATCTTTGCTTCGTGCATGTACTGTCAGTATGGCTCAGGGAGGACGAGTACATTCTTCTGGAACCAGCAGCACGTCAATGTGGTCAATCCACACAAGGAGGTCGCGACAACGCCTCCACATGTGCCACGTGGCTTCATGAACTGTAAGAGAGACACTGTGTAGTGATCCCTTGGAATTCTAATTTACGTGTTTTGCACATACTCGAAGTACTAGTAAGGTACACGTGCATTGCACGCATCAGATTTTGCAACCAAATTATGAATAGATGCGACAAGTTCCCCTAAAAAAAGCATGTTAGCTCTGAGTCATATATGCCTGATGTAGACCTTCGTTTAATTCTTGTATTTCATCTAATTCAAAATCAATTAATTTTTATAAAAAAGCTAGGGCCTCATGGATTCGTAGGATTTCCAAAAGGCGGGAATAGGAAAAACATGGGATTGTAGTGGAATGTTGTCTTGAATCCTACAGGATTGTACGAGTTTTTGATTGTGCATAGAAAAAATGCAGAATTCTTTCAAAGAGGTTTGAGGGGATGGGATGTTTCCTATGAAATCTAGTACAAATGAATCATATGGAAAAATTCCTATCGTTTACAATCCTACGAATCAAACAACCAAGATAGGAAAAATTCCTAAGGATTAGAATCCTCCAAAATTCCTTTGATAATCCTTTGAATCAAAGAAGCCCTTAATCTATTTTATGATTCATGGAATTGTGCGTTGTATAGCATAAAGTAAAAACAAATAATGGCAATTCAGCTAGAAAAAAAGATTGGGCAGTTATGATATGGAAGATTCTAGAACAAAGGAGAACCACTGTTGTTTTGAGGTTTGTGCATTATGCTTAAGTTCAACCATGGAGTCTGCTAGATTGTACATGTGGCAAAATCCGGTGGGGGGCTAGAAGATGGTGCGAGGGGCCGAGTGGAGGGAGACTATGAAGGAGTGCACAAGTGCGAGATTGATATTTAGAGAAAGGGGGCGAGAACGTGCGCTGTTGCGCGCTGTGGTGGAGCCATGAAAAATAAATGAGCTAGGGGCCAAGCATTGCTAATCCTTTACGAGGAGGGTAAATTCATGAACTTAAACCATTTTTAGCAGCAATTGTCTAATGATCACATTCATATTAGCCTCGATATATAGTGATGTTATGGGGGGCAGGGCCCTTGCTGCCCCATGTCTTCACCATTGTGCGCGCGTTTGAGAGATGAAGCGGAAGGCATGGATGATGAGAGGGGGACGTTGGATATATAATTAATGTGGGTGTATTAGCTATATATGTTAATCCTATATAGAGAGGTATAGATTGATCGATGTGGACGTGGGAAAGAGGGTGAGACCTCACTGGATATATCGATTGATCGGCTTGTGTGGAAAACTATGAAAGACCTAGATATATACACACAGACATAGAGGAACATCGACATTGCGCATGCACGCGTGAGAGATAAAGAATGCCCGATATGATGGAGAGGGGGATGTGTGTGGGTGTGTGCCTTCATGGGAGACCGACCTGAAGAAAAAGATTGCATGTGTGCGATGGATAATGCCGACTGGTAGTGTGTGTGCATGCATGCACGAGAGAAAGTTAGTGGTACAATTATAAAGAGAAGACGACTGTGTGGGTGTAAAAGACTAGGTGAGGTCATAATCAATGTAAAGTTGCATTCAAATATTTGAATAAGAGATCCTGATGTTTGAAACCCATGCATGCATGAATATAACGGAGATCTGTGCGGTGTGGTTTGGAAACGAACATGTTGTAATGTATACACATTGAACAAGGTCGGACTGATTTGAATTTGAGATACCAATGGCAGACATCATTTGGCCACGTCGCATCCGTGCATGGACACTCTATTCTAATTGGAGATGATGTGTGGCTTTCGCATCACATATCTATATCTATACCCCTATATATATTATATTTTATATATTTTTATATTGTGTGCTGGTAACTTTAACTTTGAAATATGGTTGTTGGATGAGGCGAATCCGATGGTCCAAAGATGGCAAATTTGAGCACTACTAGCCGTTGGATATCATCTAGATTCCACCAGATTTCGCCACATGTATAATCTAGAAGACTCCATGGTTGAACATAAGCATAATGCACAAACATCAAAACACAAGCACTTATTCTTTGTTCTAGAATCTTCCGTATCAGAATTGCCCAAATGTTTTTCTACATGATTTGCCATTATTTGTTTTTACTTTATGTCTTACAACACACAATTCCATGAATCTTAAAATAGATTAGATTTCTTATAAAAACTAGATGATTTTGAATGAAATGAACTATAAGAATTAAACGAACATCTACATCATGCATATATGACTCAAAGCTTACATGCTATAATGTGGTATTTATTCGTAATTTGGTTGCCAAATCTCATGCGTGCAATGCACGTGTACCTTACTCTAGTCTAAATGGTGTTTGTGTGTGTGTTGTGCGTGTTGAGGTGCAAATTGTCTTTTTTTGGGTACACGTTAAGCTTGTTCTCCTGAAATTTCAAGCCGCACCTTGTTATGCCGAAATTTCAAGCTAGCATCTCTGTTTATCGTGCTGCAAAACTCCCTCCTCTTCAACCCGCGCCTTGTTAGCCCAAAATATTTAAGATATATCGTTGTCTCGTTGTGCTCCGACAACTCCCTCCATCTCAACCCGCGCCTTGCTATTCCGAAATTACAACACGCGCGAAAACTCCCACCTCCTGTGAAATCCCGACACGTGAAATGCCCGTGGTACACCTGAACCGAAAGAACTGCCTCAAATCGGTTGGGGTACTTTTGTAACTTACCCCACATTTCGGACAAGCGCGTCCCTAAGCCATGGTTCCCCACTCCCATCCCATCCGCCCACCCATTCGTACACCGAGGCCATGAAAACCCGCGACGAAGCCCCACGCCGTCCTCCGTCTACCACCCAGCCGGAGCCTCTTCCCCGACGATATCGTCCACAGCAACACCTCGATGTCCCTCATCCACCGTACTGGATGAGGATCCGTCGTCGATCTCGTCGTCCCGCCGGTTTGGCCACCCCGTCCTCCACCTCCAAGGAGCCGCCCCAATGTTCCCCTCGTCTTTTGCGCCACCTCCATTCCCACACTATCGTCTTCACCTGCACCACCGGAAGAGCATCATCATCACCGTTTCCTCGGATGAAGCTACGGCCTAATTTGTGCCACCGAAGAGGTTGTACACTAATCGCCGCATTTTCTTCTTGATTCGATCTCATGGTGCTGCCGGCGCTCGGTCCCGAGCCGACACGGCGCAGCTCCATTCACGGCGGCATCGCCGGCCTCTTCCTCCATGGCGTCGCTCCCTCGGTGGCGATGTCCACATCAGTAGGAGCTGCTGCTGCTTTAGCTCTCGCTCGCGCTGTTGCTCTGCTCTTGCTCTCGGTCCCCTGCCAGGTCTGCTCTTGTTATTGCTCTTGCTCGCGCTACTACTCTCACTCTAGCTCTTGCTTGTGATGCTGCTCTGATTTAGCTACACTTCAGTCGACTGAATCGACTTTTGGGTCAGTCGATTTTCAGGGGGTGGGGGCCCGCCGGGGTGAAGGAAGAACCAGCCACAGCGGGGAAGGGGGCTCGCCGGAGAGGTACCCCACTATCTATCTTAGGGTTCAGGGTGGGGGCGGTGGTCGCCGGCGGTGGTGGGGCGGTGGCGTGGGGATCGCCGGAGAAAAAGCTCGGCAGAGGGGGCCTAGAGGGATGGCCGGGGTGGCGGCAGACCGGCGGTGGGGAGTGTTTTCGGGGCGAGCGGGGCGGTGCACCGCCAGCCGCATGCGGTGGGGGGCTGCTGTTTGGCCGGTGGTGGCTGGCAGCTCAGGGTGGTGGAGGTTGAAGATGAACTGCAGGCCCTTGATTTCATATCCAACGGCTGCAAAATCGACTGGCCAGAGATGAAAAAGTCAGTCGGCTGACGTGTAGCCTCACCTTGCTAGTGCGTTCAGTTTTGACAGTAAAAGTCAGTTTCGACAGCAAAATTCAGTTTCGACAGTTAAGTTCAGTTTCAACAGTTAAATTCAGTTTTGACAATTAAGTTCAGAGATGAGCGGCTGATGTATTTTACATCTAGCACTTTGTGGTTATGTATTTTACGTCATGTATTGGAGATGCTATTAGAATTCCACTCAGGTTAACGTTGTCTCTCTTGTCCTGCTTCAGCCTCGGCGTCGTACAACTCACCGAAGCTGCTCCAACGACGAAACCCTCCATCACAGCAGAGTAGTACCTCGGGCTCCATCTCCAGACGCCTAAGATCTTCTTCCCCTCCTCCGACAGCCAAGTCAGCCGGAGCATCCTCACCGGCCAACCCAATCACGCTAAGATCGACATGGCTTCGCCAAAGAGGTTGTACACTTGTTGCATCTCTTTTTTACTCTACATGTTATATATATTGTCCACTGAGCACACGTAGTAACATGAAATACGATTATTTTATCCTACTATATGACAAGCAGTGAGGTACCAGGCAACTTAGCTATCTGTGATGGACTCTCTTGAACGCCATCATTATTTATCTTTGCGCGTTTGAGCTGTGCATTTGTCGATGGGCCTGAGAGCTGAGCTAGTATGGCAGTGGCCTGGGTCCAAAGTAATGGAAGTAGCACAAAAACATTTTTTTAGTGTAGGATTTTCCTTGCTCAAGCCTGCCTACTAGAATCGCCAGTGCTTGAAAGGAAAAGTGAATGAAAAACATAGGAATTGGAAAGTTTCCTATGGTACTACTTTTCATGAATTTGGTGCAAGGGAATGGAGCAAAGGAAAACTATAGGATTTGTTCCTTTAGTGTCTCCTTGAAAGAAAAACCATAGGAATTCTAATTTCCACTTGTCCTCCTTTTCATATTCCTATTCATCAAGCACAAGACTAAGACATAGTAGCATAATAGCATTATAACCGTACATTTTTTTGTGGTTTGACTTAATCTCACCATGCTTTTTTGCATCTTGTGGTCTTCCAATTCTTGTGAATCAAACACCCAGATTGGCAGAAATCCTGTATTTTTAAATTCTCTGTTTTGCACGTGCATTCCTATCCTATTCCTGTCTATTTCCTATCCTTGCATTGTTACAATCCTCAAATTCAAACAAGCCCTTACTCAATTACTTCTGTTACAAATATGTGTCAAAGAAAACCTTGTGTGGATTGTCCTGCTCCTGCGGCGCTGTGTTCCACCCTAGCTCAGCTGCTCCAACAACGGAAGGGTTCACCACAGCAGGGGTCCGCTCTCCAGACTGTCTTTCGCCGCCTCAGATCTTCTTCCCCGCCGCCGGCAGCCACGACAACTGCATTACCATCATCAACTGAGCACATGACCTTGAGGACTAACATGGGTCCGCAAGAGAGGTTGCACTCTTCCATGTCTGCTTACGTTATGCATCGCTTAATATGATGACATGCTACATTATCGTCGTGTTCACCTATTAGACTCTGAGTCAGGTCCAAACTAATGCTGAAACTTGAGATTTTAAATGGCTGTGGGGTACATATTGGGGCAGCAATCATTACTATCTGTCTACTATCTGGTTAATCTCGGGTGTCTACTATGAGTTTCATGTTGGGTGCAAACAAACATTAAAGGATCCATTATCTGTATTTTTTAACTAAAGCTATTATCTACACCGCTATCATTGGTTTTGGGTCTATCCACAGTTTGCTACCATCACTCTGGATTTGTGCATGCACTCCTTACAAAATGTCACTATGTTTTATTCCTATGCATGCCAGTTATTGTACACAATGGAACTGATCATGTAGAGCAAAAGAGACGAGCCTTGCGTGGCAACAAAATTTCATGCAGACGTCGCTCCATGGTGGGCGCAAAGGCAGCCCCCTCCACCCATTTCGGATCGTAATCAAGAGGAACATAACTGTTCTGAGGGGGATTCAGAAGGAGAAGACCACTCCTATTTACCCCTTGAGGTCTTCGCTCTAACTTGGCATGCTGATGTTGGTAATATCATGCATATGGTGCCTTGCATTGCTTATCAGATACATTAAAGATGTCATCCGCTTAGTTTAGACATGCTTTGTGTCAATGCCATCTGCTTAGTTTCTTTATCGATATGTGAATCATGCAATGCCATCTTGTTTAGCCAGCATCATATATGTGAATTTTGCAATGCCACCCTGGTTAGCCAGTCATCTTATATGTGAATTATATCATGCCATCATTTTTTTATTACGTGTTAAATTTGTCAAAAATTTTAGTACATTCAATTACTCTTCCTGTGCATCATCCATTCGCACGGTCATGGAAAAATCTGGAGTGGAAACAGGGTCTTGAGAGCAGACAATGCTATCTGACGAAGCGCATGTCTTGCTGGTTACCGATAGCTCCTCAAAAGAGGATTCAGAGACAGATGACCAGTCATATCCCCCCCCCCCGAGGTTCATGCTCTAACTTGGCAAGGTTATGTTGCTCATATCGTGTGTATGGTATCTTGCATTGCTATGTCACTTGCTTAGTTTAGACATGCTTTGTGTGAATGCCACCTGTTTAGTGTCTAATTACAATATATGTGAATTATGCAATGCCATCTTGTTGCAAGACATTATATATGTGAATTATGCAATGTTATCTTGTTGCAAGGCATTATATATGTGAATTATGCAATTTCATGTTGTTTAGGCAAGCATCATATATGTGAATTATATCATGTCATCCTTTTTTGTATTTGTCATTGCTTTTGTCGACAATGTTTGTATATTCAACTGCTCTTCCTGTGCATCAGCCATTTGAATTGGTGATGGAGAAATCTGGAGTGAAAACAAGGTCTTCAGAGCAGACAATGCTACCTGCTGAAGCAGACAACTTGTTGGTTACAGATAGCTCTTCAGAGGAGGATTCAGAGGCAGATGACCAGTCCTATTATCCCCCTGAGGTGTATGCTCAAACTTGGCAGGGTTATATTACTCATATCATCCATATGTTGTATTGCAATGCTTAGTTTTTACATCATATACACAATATTGAATACCATCTCCTTAGTTGACACGCCATATATGCGATTGCCCTCTGCTCACTTCCTTAGTATATAAATCATATATTTGAATTATGTCATGCCATGATGTTTACATAGACAGCATGTATCTGAATTATGGCATGCCAACCCATTTTCTACAGACATAATATAGTTATATCATCTCATCCTGTTTACGTCATCATATTTGAAATTATGTCATTCTATCCGTGAATTATATCATGCCATCATGTTTCCATCAACGGCATGTTTGTGATTTATGGCACGCCAACCACTTTAATAGACACATCGTATAGTTATATCATGTCATCCTGTTTACATAGTCATCATATTTTGAAGTATGTCATTCTATCCTGTTTAGTTAGCCATCATACATGTGAAATTGTGTCATGCTATCCTATTTAATTATCCATCATATATTTGAAATTATGTCCTTCTATTCTGTTTGGTTAGACAACATAAATGTGAATTATTTCATGCCCTGTTTTCTTCCCGACTATCCATTGCACCTGTCTATCTTACAATGTTTGTACATTCAATTACTTTTCTTGTTTATCAACCATTTCAATTGGAGGGGGTGATCGCAGTATCTGTGGGAGTAACAACACGGTCTTCAGAAAAGATCGTGTTACCTGTCGATATAGATAAAACCACGGTTGTACTTGCCCAAGAAGCAGCCCCACCACACATAACCCAGACTCATGCAGATTGTACCCCTACCCAGTTGGAAAGAGAACCAGCTACACCCCTTCTAACCCCAACCCCAACAGATGGTAACCCAGTTCCCGTTGACACAACACCGTCTCCACCACAGAGCACCCAAACACGAGCAGTTAGTAAGGCAACTGCAGTGCCCAAAGCACGAGGACCACCACTCCGAACCCCAAGTCAACGCTTAAAGCAGAAGAAGAATTGTTCTCAGGTCAGGTTCCGTAGCTATGGTTCATACTACTTTGCTCTTGCATCACTGTATTTACTCATACCAACTAATTTCAAATTTGAAGGATGCAATTGAAACTCGAATGGTGCAACAGGTATGTTTTAAACCCGTTTCTTTAACGTGTTTGCTGTTGTAACTTGCTCTATGTTGATTTTAGTTTCAATTAAATAAACAGTTATGTTCTCATGCCATGCACATTACAAGTGTTGTTATTGTTGTGTAGTTTCCCACACTTATATTTTGTCTATGCTGCTTTGTCTTAAATAGATACGATTTGAACTGTATCTATCTTGATTTGGCAACATAAACTAGAATGATATAGACCATACAGTGACCATACTACATAGATATATGTTTGTTTCATGTTGTTATCATGTCCACCTTACTACTGAACTTGTTTACCAAAATGAGTTTCATATACTACATTGTAAAACTGTGATGTGTTTGTTTGTTTTTCTTTTAGAACGCGGATAAAATATTGAAGAAGAGTACCCCGTTATGCAATGGTAAAGGAAGTAATGCAGATAAGGTTCAAGATAGTGAGACATCCCTGTTGGTCTCCAAGAAAGCTGATAAAAACTATATTGAAGACACTGAGACAACCCCAAAGTCCTGTCTTGATGTAGTGTTTGAGTAACTGGCTACTACTACTGGCACTAGCTCTTCGAACTCGTTGCCTGAATCAGTTCGGCTTCTTGAGTCTCAACTTCAAGTTGAAACACATTGATCAGATGTTATGCGACAGGAAGCCGAAGGACTGAGGAACTCCCTGCAGAATTCAGATGCATACTTTCTGGTGCAACAGCAAGTGCTGGAGGACTTAAGCGCCAAACAAGAGAAAGTTAATAAGCTTGCTAAGCATCTTGCCAGCATTATGGGTACCCAGGATATTGTTTCTTGAGCACTTCTGAAGTGGTTTCAGTTCTGGACTTGTTTTGCTGCAGCGTTTATATGTTGATGTGTTCCCTATATTTGCACTGGTGGCGAACTTTGATGCCCAGTGGATGTAATACGTGTGATAGCCATGATAGCCTAGCGTAAGTTGCTTGCTTATTTATTTCCTTATTGTCTTTTTTATTTCTTTGCTTGTAGTCAGTGCAGTTCTTTTTCCGCGGTTTGCTAATGGCCGCGGTAACCTATTTTTTTAAACTAGGCCACAATAACCATGGGCTACATATTTACTGTAGTTACCATTTCCCTCCTACGGGCTGTAGAAACAATGGACCTTCTACATGTCGTAGAAGCAATGGGCCTTATACGGGTCGTAGACACAATGGGCCTTCTACGGGCCGTATCATCAATGGCCCTTCTATGGGCCGTATGATCGCTTGGCCAAACATGGGCGAATAACAGACCGCGTTATGGCTGTAAACAGGCTAGAGTTGGAATCGTCTGTTCATGGGCCGACCATAACGAGCTATCGTTAATCGACCGTACTTGATGACGCTATGAAAATGGCCCAACGTATTAACAGGCCACAAATGGGCCGACTGTAACCTCGGGCTGAATTTAGCCCACAAGCAGACAATGACAGTAACGAGCGTAAGTAAACGAATGCTGTAAATGAGCCCAAGAATAAATGGGCACTGAGAAGGCCGAAAGATAACATGGGCTAGAAACGGCCCAACGGAATAACGGGCCGTTAATGGGTATAAAGTGATACACTATTCATTACGGGCCAGTTTCACCACGGGTCATTAATGGGTATAAAGTGATACACAGTTCATTGTGGGCCAGTTTCACCATGGGCCGTTAATGGGCCAAGAGTTACAAAGAGCCTCATATGGGCCGAAAGACTTCAGGGGCCATACATGGGCCAGAAGTGAAAACAAGCTGGAATCATATTGGATGGCCTAGATGATGCTACTTGGCCTAATTCGGATAGGGTGTAACGGGCCTTGGGTTAGCGGGCTGTAAATGGGCTATATGCGAAGAAGAAGATAAAAAAGGAGAGGAGAAAAAGAAAGAGAAGAAAAAATCTTCTTCTTCTTCTTCTTCTTCTTCCTTTTCTTCTTCTTCTTCTTCTTCTTCTAACTTGCTTCTTTCCCAATTTCCAGATTTTCTTTAGATGAGGAAGCTTGCGTTGATGGAGTCTACTCTTCTCTTTATGCTTCCATCTTGTTTTGATTTGCTTTAGATGATGAAGCTTGCTACCTATATATGTATGGATGGATGAAACCATTGCATGCTTGTTGTTGGATATGTTGGCTATGTATATGTGTTGGATGAAACCATTTGCTATATATATGTGTTGGATGATCATATCCATATGGCAGGGATATGATTTGCTATGTATATGTGTTGGTATGCTTGTCAAAAGTATTTTCATATGTGTGTGTCTATATATATATGTGTGTATGTGTGTGTGTGTGTGTGTGTGAAATTCTGTCAAATTGAATGAAATCAAGAAAAAACAAAAAAAACAGGGGCTCTATAGACTCTTTGCCGTCTGCTGGTGGATGGCAAAGAGCTTTGCCATCAGCCAGCGGATCGCAAACATGCCACGTGTCACCAATTGTGCTTTGGGGCAAGAGGGCTAGCTATTTAGTAGCTTTGTTGTCTCACACCGACGGCGGTTGTTAATTTTGCCGTCACTAGTCGACGACGGTTACTAAATAGGCGATCCCCTGTGTGCTGCCACGTGGCAATGCTATGACGTCCGCTGGCGAACGGCAAATAATTAATGTTCTTTGTCGTCCTCCAGCAGACGGCAAAGCACCCCGTTAACCCCTTAATGGAACTAAGCTGGCACATGTGTCGTCCAGGCTCTTTGTCATCTGCTAGCGGACGACAATGACATTTGCATCTTTGTTGTCCGCCAGCAGAAGGGCAAAGAAGCCTTTGTCGTAGCCTATTCAGCCGGACGTGTTGCCGTCTACTGGCTCACGGCAAAGTTCTTTGTCGTCTGCTCTGTGTGCCTTTGCCGTCAGCCATGGCGGATGGCAAAGTTCCTGATTTCTATAGTGCTACATACGGTAAGACCGGGTGGGACCCAGCTGTCAGGAAGGATAAGGAGGCACTTTCTTGTGTGCGAAGATATAGCTGGTGGGTCCCAACTGTCAGGGGGAGAATCATAATTTTTTTCAAAATATGGACTCACTTTCTTGCATGCGAAGATGTAGCTGGTGGGTCCCAGCTATCAGTGGCAGGAATAAGGAGGCACTTCCTTCCGTGCGAAGATATACGTGGTGGGTCCCAGCTTTCAGGGGGAGGAATAATTTTATTTTCGCGTAATAAGGAGGCGATTGCATGCTTGCGTCCATGGACCTGGTGCATCCCATTGTCAGGCTCTCCATGTATAGTCCTCTTCCGACGACTCTCGTTTGTTGAACATGTTGACCACGCCGCACCGAGAGCATCCAAAGGTGGTGGACGACGGCGAGGCCCTGGATGGCAACGGGCCATAGATGGGAAGACGAAGGAGTGGAATCGCAGACGGATAGGTGTACGAGGGTTAACTGGTTCTGGTACGGCGTGGTTCGGCAGTCGGTGGAGAATAACAGGAGGTGTGGAGGGGTGAAGGGATGGCCTGGCCGGCGGTGGAGTAGCACTTCGCAATGAAGCGTGCTAAGCGGGGCTGCTAGCAGCAGGAGGCGGGAGCAGTTGGTCCCGGCGGTGCTGGAGGAAGAAGACGAGAGATTGAAGATGGATGTCCGTCGTTGGATGTAAATCCAACAGCTACAGATGTCAGAATCATTTGCTGACTAAGTTGACAAGACTTGCGTTGGCTTCGACCTATTAGCCCACATTTCAGCCTCTAAAAATGTGGCACATATTCAACCCATTTTTTCAGAATTTACAGTTCCTTTGATCCTTTCTAGAATTACAATCCATTTGTTGGGCTGGGTGAACAAATATTGTACCGTCCATGCGGCCCATTTTTTAAAAACTATAGCCCATTTTCACTTCCTCGGAATACATGAATTTGCTAGGCTGGCTGAACAAACAATGTAGCATCCATGCGGCCCAGTTATTTTTTCCTTAAAAATTACAGCCCATTTGCACTTTCTCGAAATACACAATTTTGCTGGGCTGGTTCTAATTATAATGTTGGGTTTGGCATAGCAATGTTATCAAAAAATAAACAGGGGCAGAGCACTTTGTTATAAATATATTTAAATAATAAGTTCTTTATTACATTGGTCCTTAAATCTTACCAAGCTTTTGTACACAATCACGAGGATTTTCGTTGCCTTAATGTAAAAAATCCAGGATGTTATTGTTAAAAAATTGTTTTTATAAGTTAATAAGACGTGGGATATTTTTTTTCTTATATATGTAAGTATCTGTTAAATATATGATGACAAAAACAATAATATATAATAACATAAAAATAATATAAATATATATAATATAGTTAGAAGGGAAACATAAGTTGGACCTGATGTTCCTATTCTTATATAGAAAAATAGAACAGACCTCTGCGTTTTCTTCAAAAAAATATATAAGTTGGGTTGCGGATGTTTCAGGAAAAATAAAACCTAGGATGGGAGGTCCATAGGCCGGTTTATACATGACGACCCTCAAGAAAATACAAACCTTCATGTCGTGGCTTGCGCATGTTAAAAACAAAGCCTAGATGGGGCAGCCCACGACCCAGCTTATACTTGGTGGCCCACTGATAATAAATGATACCTACCAGCTCCCCCGGCTTCGTTGTAAATTTATCTCCTTTAGTAACTACGTTGAAGCACCTCAAAAAAATGTAACTATGTTGAAAAACCCGTGGGCACCGATGTCAGTATAGCATTAGGAGGAAGTATTTTTTCAATGAGGCACTTGCTTGCGTACGGCATGGACTTGGTGGTCCCGATTGTCCATCTCTGCACGTACAGTCCTCTCCAAATTCCTCTCATTGGTTCAGCATATTCACAACGGCAGAAAACGGCGTTGCGGCAAGCACACAAAGGCGAAGGATGACGCCCAGGCCCCGGAAGAGAACAAACCGGAGCCGAGGAGGCATGCTACAGTAATGGTAGATGGTGTGCCTAATTTCTAGTGAAACTACTGAACTAGCCCAGTGGCCAAGTGACACTACCGACCGCTGTTCCGCCGGGGTTCGATTCCACCTGATCCAGTGAAAATATCTCCAAATTATTTACCTCTGCCATTATTGACATGTGGGTCCCCATTGTCATCTACGCACACCACATCCAACATTTGCCAAAACTTCGTCCCTCATTTTCTCTGTTTTTTGCACACTCGACATTGTGTGGGCATTTTGAAAATAGCATATATTTTTGACTGTGCATCATATGAAGATGTGTTTTGCATGAATGTTGATCAACATGGTGTTAACTGGCTGGTAGTTTCATTTTTGACCATGAATAAAACTTCCAACATGATGTTATCCCTATTTGAAAAGGGTGTGTTAATATAAATGTTCTACCTCTGAAACTTGCAGTTTCTTATCTGAAACTGAAACTTGCAGTTTCTTCTTTGAGAATCACATTGTCTGCACTTTTATATGAAACTACATTTTTAAGTGCTAAAAATAGATCTGTAGGATTCATAAAATACTTCATATGCTCAATACTACAAATCTGAAATTCAAAAGACATTCGTATCTAGAAGTACTCTCAAAATACACAACATAAAACACAATTCACAACCTGCAAATACTGACAACCCTAAGGTCCTCCTGACAATTCACAACCTGCCCGACTATTTGGTTAGGGGGGTAGTCCCCTCCTATTCCTCGGCGGCAGACAACCGCCCCGTGAGATGAGGTGAACGGCGAGGGAGAGGATGGCAAGGAAGCGTCATCGGGCCAACTGCTTTTCTCCTCTTGCAGTTGGGCTTGGTCGGCGAAGACTCCACCGGCTCGCTCTAGCACAGCACCCTCACAAAAAGCACCATGTAGATGCTCGATCCTTCAATCTCTGGTGGATGCTCCATCTTGGATCGATACTCCCACCAGCACTGCCTCACGATCGGATTTGGTGAATCTGTTTGCTCCATGGCCGAGAGGAGCAGCTCTATGTACTCCCGCGCGACTCCCTTCAGGAGTATCGCCACCTTTTCGCTCTGTTGCAGATATTTGGCCATGGATGTCGCCGTCGCTGCTAATTGGTCCTTGTTGTCAAACCAAGATTGTATCTCCAACATCCTAGCTAGCTTCATAGGGTCACCGTCTGCGATCCTCACATGTCGGTCGTACTCCTCCATCAATCTACTTCTCCACAGCACCTTCACTCGCCGGCGGTGGTTTTTGAATGGAAGAGGAGAGGAACGACGCTGGTTTTGGATTAGAACAGGAGAAGAGCGGCGCTGGTTTTGGATTGGAACAGGAGAGGAGGGGCAGTGGTTTTGAAATGGAAGAGGAGAGGAGCAGTGCTGGATTTGGATTGGAATAGGATAGGGAGCGGCGGTGGTTTAAGAGGAGAGGAGCGGCGCTGGTCTTGGAAGTATTTTTTGTTTTGCGTATTTCGGTTAAAGTTTGACCATGTACTATATTTGACAACCAAAATGTGAATGCATGTCATCAAAAATTATATCGTTTGGTTCGTATATGAATGTACTTTCAACTTACATTATTTTTGCAATGTATAACATATATTTTACTTGTCAAAATCATGGTCAAATATGACCCAGAATACAAGGGAGACTAGTTAATGTGAGGTCGCTTTCTTAATTGAAGGGTAAACTGATTTTGATTTTGATCCAGTCACAGCGTGTTGGCCCTCTCATACAATCCTAAATCACTGTCGCACGCTCCTCTCCCTCTTTTCCATTGCAAAACCACCTCCTCTCCTCTCCATCATCTCCATTCCAAAACCACCGTCTCGCCTCTCCCTCTTCTTCATTGCAAGACAACCCCTCCCCTCTCCTCTTCTCTCCCTCTTCTCCATTGCAAGACCACCGTCTCGCCTCTCCCTCTTCTCCGTTGCAAGACCACTGTCTCTCCTCCCATCTTCCAAAGCTAGCACCGGACCTCTCAGAAGGACATCTATAGAGAGGATGCAGCAACGAATCAGGCACATCGCCAGCGGCGACCAAGTGAAGTTATCCAGGTTGAAGGAGATCCTTACTTGCTTTGACAATGAGTGGGAGATTTCAAGGACGGTGAGGGCCATGTGGCAATGTATGGGAAAGAGCGAGACATCGACGATGCACTACTCGTCGGCAGTCACGCCACGGTCCTTCGAGTTCATCGAGTATCTCCTCTGGGCAATGGAGCAGATAGATTTGCTTGAGGCAAAAGTCAGGCGGAGGTGGTGGGCGTACAGGTCGAAGGTCGAGCATTGAGAGGATAACGAACCGATCGAGTACAGTGTGTCATTCGTGAGGGTGCAGTCCCAACCAAAGCCACCGGAGTATTCATTCTCCCACCGCAAGAGGAGGCCGGATGGCGTGATGTTGCTTCCCCGCCGTTCTCCACGGTTCCCTCACCGCTCGCCTTGTTTCAACGGCGGCGGTAGGATTTAAGGTAAGCTTCACACTAACCTAATCATCCATCTGATCATGCTTACAATCAGTGTGACAACTAATGAAAATCATGCTTACAAACAGTCTCCGAGTACTATGCCAATCACCCTAAAATAGCTCTGGACCAAAAACAAAGTTGTGACACCATGTAAAAATAAAGAAAAATAGATTGGTGCTTCTTTCAGAAAAGAGTACTCCCTAGAAAAGTGCCAATACAAGCTACTAGTATTTGATTAGAGGATTTGCTACCGAGAAAGATCCATCTCACAGAGAGCGCCACCCATCCCACTGTTGGTGGTGGATTCCAATGCATAGATGGAGCATGGTTGGTGTCGGTAATTTTTACTTGGCACCTCACACTCTGCATATATGTCGGTTCCATCCGTACATTTGTGCAGTTCCACCAAAATGCAGCTGAATAACCCTGTTTGTATAGATAATGAAAAAGCGTGATTACATTATAGTGGCACTAGTTGATGAAACATACACTAATAAAAAGAAGAAAATATAGTGATAGTATCATAGTATGCCATGCTGCGAGGGCGAGATGGGCCCTGCGATGCCTCATACAGTAGGCCTCATACTAGAAATCGACCCAATTCTCCTCGATACACCTTCTGCCAGTGATGAACATCAGTGTACAACGGTAGTACAAGGAGGGGCCTTGAGACATTCCAATCTCTATTTTTGTGCAGATCAACTAAAATTAAGCACCCCAGTTTGCAGAAACCCTTAAACATTAACAATGGGACTAGTTGATGAAACATATACTAACAAAGAGAAGCACTTTCTTTATCTACATTGGAAATGAAATGATAGAGAGGACACTCGCTCTATTTTAACTGTATTATTACTTCATTTTATCAGTGGCACTAGGGTCGAGTAGGTGGCAAGCGAGGTGTACCGTGCATCGCAAGGATGGAGGTCGGGGGTGCTCAGACTAGGATGTTGAAGCTGTCTGTTTTAGTCCCTATCTTCCCCGTGATGTTTCGGTCGTAGCATTTGGGTTGTAATCCAAACTTGGTCAGGCTGGTGCTGCGTCCCCCTACCTGCCTAGCTTATGTGGCGAACTTGTCTCCTGCTAGTACTCAGTCTGTTCCAGTAGTAGTTGCATAACTGCCCATTTACACTGAGATGTTGGATAATGGTTCTCTATGGTTGGGTTTCTTTAATGAAATCGGAGGAAACCCCCACTTTCGATT
This sequence comes from Aegilops speltoides, assembly GCA_021437245.1. Classification (NCBI taxonomy): domain Eukaryota; kingdom Viridiplantae; phylum Streptophyta; class Magnoliopsida; order Poales; family Poaceae; genus Aegilops; species Aegilops speltoides. The sequence goes on along the minus strand of CM038146.1, from coordinate 329,085,370 downwards.
TATAAAAAAACAGTGGCACTAGCAGTGCCAAAACATTGCCTCAAATTAATAGTGCCACTAGATTAAGGTGCAGAATAATAACATTACTGCTTTATCATGGCAGTGCCAAAACAGTATCACAAGAGCAAACTCAACATGCAGGATCTTTGGCAAACGGTCAGACCAAAAAGGAACATACCTCGTGATGGGAACCATATCTGCAGTCAGCGCCATCATAGAAGGGATGACACTAGTCACCAACATGGATGATTAAATTCATGGGACCTTTTTGTGTTGTTCACCTAAAATGAAGCAATGTCCCATGAGCTAGCAACTTCTTCTTCCTTAGTTGCAATAAAATTGAGCAACATCAAGGTTGGTCGTGAAGTTCATAGAATGTTCAACTATAATTTGGATATCATTTGTTCAGTTCAACTAAGATCAAGCGTGAAATGTATATCTCTATTTGCAGAAAAAGGTGGAAAGGAGGGTGACTAACAAGTGATGAAACATACATCAAATGAAAAGAAGCATGTTCCTTATCTGAATGGCAATCCTACAAGGATAGTAGCAATTTCTAAAGCAGCAGCATTGCTAGATATTAGTGTGGGCATTAGGATTAACTATGACAACCGTTAAATACGACATTACTTTAATGGTGCCATTGCTTCATTTGACCAGCAACATTACATTAACAGCCGCTAAAGAGTTGGTATTTGGGCACGAGAGAGTAGGCAGACTAGGACATTTGCATTTCTAACGAAAGAAGCAACTTATCTTAATGGAAAATTTAGCAGGACATGAAAAACAGTGCCATTGATTCATATTATTGGAGGCATTACATTGAAAACAACATTGGTTTAATGTGTCCTTACTTTTAACAATGGGACCGCTACATTTTACCAGTGGCATTACATAAGAGGGGCTCGAGGCAACTAACATCAGAACATGATATCTGGGCTAGTCCCATTTGTTCAGTATAGCCACCTTATACTGTGTGAGGCTAGCAAATCTAGTGTTGGACATACTCTGTCGACTTGTCCCCCAGTCCCCACTTTCTTTCCTTTTTCAACCAATAGATCGGTTTATATTGAGTTTGTACTGTGATGAAGTCATGTACCTAGGGTAGGGTCATGGACCTGTCCAAGGTACCCTTCCCAAGGACATCTTTAGAAGAAACTCCCTTCCAGTCGACCTGGAAGGATTCCACTCGACGGACTCGAAGACACTCGACCATGAAGATTCACTCGACCACCAGGAGTTCAAGAGCCACTCTGTATCCAAACGGTCTGTAATTAAGTAGTCTTTATGGCCATGATGACACTTTATGTAAGGCATTACCAGTAACGCCAGGACTTAATGTACTTTAAACCCTCCACTACGTGGGCTGTCTGGGTCCGGGCAGACACTATATAAGCCACCCCCCTCCACTGGCCGAGGGGTTCGCACCCTTGTAACTCGAACGCTTATAATCCAGTCGACCGCCTCCGGGCTCCGAGACGTAGGGATGTTACTTCCTCCGAGAAGGGCCTGAACTCGTAAATCCCTTGCGTATACAACTACTCCATAGCTAGGATCTTGCCTCTCCATACCTACCCCCTATTCTACTGTCAGTCTTAGTACCACGACAGTTGGCGCCCACCATGGGGCAGGTGTCTTAGTGACTTATTGGAGAAGTTGCAATTGTTCCGGTCACCTTCATCATGGTTTCTGGCGGAGTTCTGGTCGAGGGCCACGAGATCTGTCTCGGCGCGCTCACGTTCATCGCCAACGACTCCGCTTGGCTCCAGGAGGCTCCACTCGACATCGACGCGCTTCCCGTCCGCGGGGCGACGCACTTTCGTGCATGTGTCCGCGGCGTCCTGCTGCGGCAACCGTCGGCTTCGTATCGGTTGACTCCTGTGTCGTCCTCCCTCCCTGTCTCCCGCCAGTGCAAGTGCTCTGGTCGGTCGAGGCTTCAGCAGTGGGTGAGACACGCAGTGGCTCGCCAATCGGCCACCACTCAAGTCGCGACGATCGAGCCCGACGAATCTCTCTACGGCCTGTTCGATCTGTCGACTGGCTCCGTAGAGACTGCATCTGAGTGTGACAACAGTGATCCAGCGGCGGAGGTCCTGATGGTCAATGGGCCTCGTAGTCATCCCGGCTTCCCTCGCACTGACGGGGCGGACGGCGGAGGCGACCCCACTCAGGTCCACGAGGAATATCAACCCAATCCACTCACTTCTCTGCAAAGGGAAGATCTTCGCCGCCGGAATATGGATGCTCTGCATACTCCCATCGTAGGAGAAACCCCCGAGGCTCGCGCCTTGGAGGATGCGCATTTGGCCAACTTGGCTGAGCGCACTCGACTAGAGAAACTCCAGCGAGCACTCGACGAGCGCGCGCGGCAATGAGTACCAGACTCCAGTCGACGTAACTCTTTTCGCCGCCGACCCAGGTATATCGAACCCCAATTCAAAATCTAGCAGCGGCAGCACGCATAGCGGAATCGATTCAGCCCTCTTAGTCAGAGGCTGGCAGAGGCTTGATGCAGATCAGAGATTTGCTCCGGGCAGCAGGAGATCAGAATTCAGCTGTGTCACAGTCATGCAATAGGATTCATAGTCGATCCGTC